>JASSUY010029311.1:3542-70824 GCA_032466535.1 Forpus xanthops
GTTTTTCATGTGCCTCAGCATGCCTTCCAGGAGAATATGCTCCAAGATTTTGCCAGGCACAGAGGTGAGGCTGACTGATCTGTAGTTCCCCGACTCATCCATTTTTCCCTTCTTGAAAATGGGGGTTGTATTTCCCTTTTTCCAGTCTTTGGGAACTTCCCCTGACTGCCATGATTTTTCAAATATGATGGACAGTGGCTTAGCAACTTCATCTGCCAGCTCCTTCAGGACCCACGGGTGGATTTCATTAGGTCCCATGGACTTGTATATAGTCAGGTTCCTAAGATGGTCTCAAACCAGATCCCCTCCTACAGTGGGCCCAAGGTCTTCATTCTCACTGTCCCTGCATCTGCCTTCCAAGACTTGGGAGGGAGGTATGGCCAGAACATTTTGTGGTGAAGACTGAGGCTAAGAAGTCGTTAAGAAACTCAGCGTTCTCCAAATCCATGGTAGCCAGTTCTCTCAGTAGGTTCTGAAGAGTGCCCATGTTGTCCCTAGTCTGTCTTTTATTTGCAATGTACCTATAGAATCCCTTCCTGTTATCCTTAACATCCCTAGCCAATTTTAATTCTAAGTGGACCTTAGCTTTCCTAACCTGGTCCCTAGCTTCCCACACAACATCCCTGTATTCTTCCCAGGCCTCCTGTCCTTGCATCCACCTTTTATAAGTCTCTTTTTTCCTTCGAATTTTCCTCAGCAGCTCCTTATCCATACAAGGAGGTCTCCTGGTCCTCCTGCTGCACTTCCTTCTAGTAGGGATGTATTGCTCCTGAGCTTGCAGTAGGTGATCCTTGAATATCAACCAACAGTGTTGGACCCCCCTGCCCTCTAAGGCTATATCCCACGGAATCTTACTGAGCAGGTTCCTGAAGAGGCCAAAGTCTGCTCTCTTGCAGTCCAGGGCAGTGAGCTTGCTACACACCTTTCTCACTGTCCTGAGGATCTCAAATTCGAGCATCTCATGATCGCTGCAATCAAGGCTGTCCTGGAGTGTCACATTTCCAACCAGCCTTTCCCTGTTGGTGAGGACAAGGTCAAGCATGAGACCTCTCCTCATTGGCTCCTGTATTACTTGCAGAAGGAAGTTGTCTTCCACACAATCGAGGAACCTCCTGTATTGCTTGTGCTGGGCTGTGCCATCTGTCCAACAGACATCAGGGTGGTTGAAGTCCCCCATGAGAATGAGGGCCTGCGAGCGTGAGGCTGTTCCTATCTGTTTATAGAGCTCTTCATCCACCAAGTCCTCCTGGTCAGGCGGTCTATAACAGATCCCCACAATAATGTCTCCCATTGCTGTTCTCCCTTTAACCCTGACCCACAAACTCTCTGTCGACTGCTCATCTGTCCCTAGACAGAGTTCCATACTCTCCAGCCTATCTCTAACATAAACAGCAACTCCCCCTCCCCACCTACCAGGCCTGTCTTTCCTAAAGAGCCTGTAACCTTTCATTCCAACACACCAGCCATAGGAGCCATCCCACTATGTCTCTGTGATACCTATGGTATCATACCCTTGTAGACGTGCACACATCTCCAATTACTCTTGTTTGTTCCCCATGCTACGGGCATTTGTATAAAGGCATCTGAGCTGAGCTCTGATAGAAGCCGGCTCATTGGCTGGAGCAGCTGGAGTATGTCTGCACTGCTCTGAATGTTTATTATAGGTGCTGGCAAGTGACTGGGTGTGTTGGGATGGAACAATGCCCCCCTCCCCCAACACATTTAGTTTAAAGCATCCTTGACCAGTCTGGAAAGCCTCCTACCAAATCCACCCTTCCCCTTCTTTGTCAGGCCAGCTCCATCACCCCTCAGTAGACCTGACATTGAATCCCATGTTCAAGGTACCCAAACCCTTGACTATAGCACCACCCTTCTGACCATTTATTAACCTGGTCAATCCTCCTAGCCTTTTTAAGGTCCTGCCCTGTATCCTGGAGAACAGACGAAAAGACAATCTGGGCTCCTGAGCTCCTAACCACCTCTCCCAGAGCTCTGTAGTCCTTCTTTTTGTTCTCCAGACTACTGCTATCTATATCAGTAGCACCCACATGGATCACTAGAAGTGGGTAATAGTCAGTGGGACCAACTAGTGCAGGTAGCTTCTCTACAACATCCCTGATCCGAGCCACTGTAGGCAACATACCTCCCTCAAGACCGGATCTGGCCGACACATGGGTGCCTCTGTTCCTTTCAGAGCAGAGTCCCCTACTACTATGGCCCACCACTTTTTCCTGGCAGCAGCAGTAGTGATCTTCTTTACCACTGCATCAGTCGGTTGTTCGTGGTGCGATTCCTGGTGGGAGTGTGGTTCATCATCAGCCCCCTGCAGGACAGTAAAGCGGTTCTGGGTGGGAACAACAGATTTAGGAGGAAGCCCCTTGCTTTTAATTGTCCTCTTCCTCCTTTTCATTTTTTGTTTTTTTTTTCTTTTCTGTCACTGTTCCCCAGCTTCGTGGGTTAGCGGCCTCCTTTCCTGCATGAGCAACATTAGATGCATGAGGCCTCTGCACAATCTGGACCTGGAGCAAGCAGTGCTGTTTCCCCTCAGCTTCTCTGACATCTTTCAGTCTAGTAACAGTGTGCCACAGTTCAGCCCCTGCTGCAGGAGGACCTCTGCCAGGGAGCACAGAGTGCAGCCCTGCTCATTGTGCACCCTCTTTTGAGGAGAGCAGTGCAGGCACTTTCTACACCTGGATCTCTGCACCGCAGCCTGCCCTCTCATCAGCTCTGTCTGGGTGCCTATGCTGGCCGCCGCCAGGGCAGCCAGAGCAGAGCTCCAAGGCAGGACCCTGGTCACAGACCATTTCTCTGTTGAACACATAAATTGAAGTCTAAAATCCTGGAAGCATATGTGTAGCATCTCTTAGCTATGTGAGCACCAGCAAGGTCATAGTCAAGGAATTAGCCCAAATAACAAACGAAGTCATCAGAGATGAAGTCAGAGATGAAGTACTTTGTATACTGTGAGGGTTTCAGTTCATTTGAGTGTATATTTCATCTAAGTTCAAAGTTAACCATCCATTTCGAACTTCAGAGTGCTCCTAGGAAAGGGTGTGCACTCAGCGGGGGGTTAAACAGCAGCAAAAGTTAGAGCACAAATATCAAATTGTTGAAATTGCGTCCTGGAGAAGAGAGCGTGGCATAAAAAGGTACAAAGCAGTGAAACACCCCATTGAAACCTCTGTGTGGGTCTCACTCTCTGACCTCTAAAACCTGGGGACTTTGTTTATCAGTAGGCTTTGTGGGCGTGTACCATAAAGGTGAATTTCAAGTGATGTATGTGACAAATGGAGGGATGCCATGCAGGTTTTCTTTTTCCTCTAATTCCTTGTACTGGGTTTTCGGGTGATTTTGTTGGGTTTTTTTTTTTTTTTGTGAAATCTAAATACTTGCTACCTTTTCTCTTTCTTTGTTCTATTGTTTTAAATGCCTCCTGCCCTCCTTCCAAGGAAAATCTCCAGAGATCTTCACAGGATGAACAGTGACCTCTCATCCTTCTTTTACAGATTCGCTATATTTCACAGACACAGGGCTTACCGGCAGAGTATTTATTAAGTGCAGGGACAAAGACTACGAGGTTTTTCAACAGGGATACAGACTCACCATATCCTTTGTGGAGACTGAAGGTAAGAAGATATTCCCTTGTTTCTTTTACCTTGCAGTTGTTGGCTAGAAGTGAGGAAATGTTCAGGTCACCCCAGAACCTAGGTTTCTGCTTTCTGCAGTGCAGCACAGACATTGGAGCGGGTATAACCCCAGGTAAAACTGCCATCCACAGACTCTGCAGCCTTTAGCGTGCCTGCTTGGCACTGCTTTGTGGGAAATTTAAGTCTGGAATTGACCTGCAAATCTCCTTCTACATAGTCAATGAATTGATGTGTAGTTTAAATGAAACATGCACTGGGAAGACTTCACTCTAGTATCTAATTCACTGTGGGAGGGAGGAAGAAAGCATTTTAATTCTGACATTCAAAACTGCTGTTAATGCAAGTGAGCCCTGAGTCTCTTGTACCAGGGTATCTGGCAACATTCAGTTCTCAAGGAGAGAGGTCATTGGACTTCTGTCTGTAAGGATGGGATACTGAGCATCACGCTGGGGTGGGTGTAAGACCTTTGAGACTCTCACTGCTGTTGCGAGGATTCTCTGAAGTGGCAAAGAAGGGATAAATCACCTTGTGACACACAAACTGTCATATAACCATAGCAGAGATAGTGTAAATGTTATCTGGTGGGGCAAGCGAGATAATACAGCGGTCTCTGATGAGGGCAGGTTAAGGCACAAGCAGGAAGTGGCATGTAACCCACAGCTGATTGCAGGGCAGTTCTGGTCAATGCCTCTCTCCTGTTCTAAACAGACACCAGATGATCATGAGGCAGAGACAGGGATTAAGTCGAAGGAAGCAAGAAAGTATATTTTCAACTGTTTGGATGATATGGCACAGGTAAGAGCATTGGTGAGTAACCAGCAGCACTGTCTCACATGCTTTTGGGCAGTGCTGACAAAGGGGAACTACATGATCTCTCTGCGTATCCTATTCCTATGACAGCTCCTGAAAAATACCAAGATGATGCCTACCAAATCAGCTCATTCTGTGTTGCTTTGTAGGGAAAACCATGCATGAGAGCACGTGGGCTTGATGTCCTGTAGAAAAACATCCTTGGAAAATGGCAAAGTCACGACTCTGGGTGTTGAAATCCTGTGTTTTCTTTTGTCTCTTTAGTGCTCCTCTGTGTGACCACTGGCAAGTCAGTTCTCTGTGTTTAGTATTTCCATCTGTAAAACAGTGACATTGGAAATAATCACTATGCCACAGAAGAGCGTGCTCTCTGTAAAACATGGCTGGGTGGGGGAACAGGGAGTACTAATTCACTGTGTCAATTCCATATGGTTGTGAAAGTTAATTCCAGCATAACCACCCCTGCAACTGGAGTCTGTGCTAGCAAACAAAGTAATACACAAAATTGTCACAACACCAGCACACAAGGCTAGCACAAAGCTTGAGTTTGTGCCAGCAAAGTCTAGATACTGTAGCATTCACAAGCTAACATGCAAAAATGGAGGACTGAGATCATGGGAGACTGTATAAATGGATGAAATAACATGCCATTGTGTTTGTTTTTTTTTTCCTGACACCTGATCTGTGAATAGGACATTTTTGATAAACAGACTGAAAAATTTTGTTTATTTTATCCATTTTTTGCTTACAGGACACATTGTTAAGGATCTGGTAGCACAGTCCTTTATATGATAAATACGCTGATTATCAGAGCTTGCCTGCTACCACATGGAAGCTGTTCATCTTCACTGGAGGGTGACTAAGTGTTTCATTAGCCACTGACCCAAGCAAGCTGAACACTTAACAGACTGTCTAGATATCTGACACGCACAAGCCAGATGACTAGCCACTGCAGACTCTGCCGTGTGACTTCAGCAACTACCCCTTCAGACAGCGGGGCTTGCAGGGCATGTGCTCCAACAAGGAGTAAACATAGTTCGATGGAGATCTGACCATCTGCTCTTTCCCTGTAGCCCTCACCCTTGTCCTGTCTCCTCTAGGTGAACATGACAACAGATTTGGAAGGAAGTGATATGTTGGTGGAAAAGGCAGACCGGCGGGAGTTTATAGATCTGTTAAAGAAGATGTTGACAATAGATGCAGATAAGAGAATAACACCCATTGAAACTCTGAACCACCCCTTTGTCACCATGACGCACTTGCTTGATTTCCCACACAGCACACAGTATGTAGCTTTTTTTTTACTTTGGGCTCTGAATTGAGGGGTGAAGAGGAGAGCTGATTGTGGTGGAGAACAAATCTACCCAAGGGGCATTAGTAAGATGTGTAAACCCTAGGTTTTAGTCTTTTTCTGGTTGAGGAAAAAGAGGATTGCCACTTCTTAAGGTTGTGAGAATTGTGTTGTAGGTGCTTGGCATTTAAAGCACTGCAGAGAGTGCTACATTCATTATGTAAATATTCAATAATTACATATGTTTGCATTAAAATGCATCAGAAATTATGCAATTAGTGCTGAAAGTATCAGTATATCTCAGAGTAATATAGTCTTGATTGTTACTGCAGTAATCAACCTTACCTGCAGTGGGGAGCCAACCCTCCTTCTCAGAACCTTCCCATATTTCAGGGGTCAGTTTGGAGCTATTTACTTTTTAAAGGAAGAGCTTTTTCCACATCAGGCTGGTTTACAGGCATAGGCAGCAGGAGAAGGAGTTCCGTTCTCAGCTTTGGCTGAGAACGGCCTATACAGCATTAAATGCCACGCTCTGACCTCAGCTGATGCATTTGAGTGTAATGGAGATGGGCTTCGCCACCCAATAGAGATGCGATGAAGCATCAAGCCTGAGTCCCCCTTCTCCTAAGGCTGTGTCATGAAATGCAGCAGCTAAAACTCAAGAAACCTGCACCTAGCATATTGCTTTGTTTTCCCCTGGGCACTTCACGTAGGATCAGGGTAAGTGAAGGCAAATGTGTAGTGGGAGCTTCCCAAAGCCTTTGTGACACCTAGCTTTGAATATGCTGCTCTACAGCACTTTGCAGTTCAAGGTGCTTTTGCAAGCTGCGCCTTCACCTCATCAGGAAACAACTGGCACAGCACTGTACTTCACTGGGTGCCATGTGTATGGGTGTTTAAAGACTGTGAGGAGTTCAAGTATGAAAATAAAGGGGGCACCTCAAAAAGCCATAAAGTATGTTTGTATGGGTGCTGCAGAGCAATAGGTTGCTGTGTCACCTCTCCTGCCTGTATGTATGCTCTTCTCTCTGGTATTTCAAGTTCATCTAAGGTACTATTCCCTCTGTAAAGGATCTGTAGCTGTCTTTTTGTTAATATTTATCACAAGATAAGAGCAGCTGCTTACCATAAGGTAGTGGATACACAATCTATGTAGACTTAGACTTACCCTGCCCAGACAGCTTTGAGCATTGTTATCTATACATAGATGGTAGATGATAAATATAATGAAAACAAGATGGGAGGTTGTTGTGCTAAACAGAGAGAAAATAAGTTTTATATAAAGAGATTCATAAATTTAAAAAATGACAGTATTTTCTAACAATGTTAGTATCATATCCAAAAATCTCTTAATTTGCCACAGACCTTCTTACTGGGCAGGAGCTGATGTGTAAGATAGGAGAGATTTGTGGCATAGTGCATTGCCATCACAAATCTTTAGGCTAACACAACAGACCATAATCACATCCTCATTTTTGAAGTGCTCACTTGTGGCTACTCAGGCAAAGCCCCAGAAAGGCTGAAAATATCACTGGGGCCAACAGCAGTGAGAATTTTACCCAAATAAAAAATTCAACTTCAGGTCTGTGAATGCTAAGTGCTGCAGCAGCCACGTGCATAACCCTGCACAGCCCCTCCATGTTGGAAGCAATGATTAGAAAAGAGAGCAACAAGCTCTAGCCAGCATGGCAAGTTGATGGAATTTTGTCTGTTATTTCCTGTGGTTTTGAGAATAGAAGCTTCAAAGCCTCAAGAGATGCAGGAGTTGTAATCTATCCTGAAAGTAAATCAGATGGGAAAGAAAGTGAGAATATATGGAAGATGCAGCTTCTGGAAGGAATCTGCTGTGGCATGCTTGAGAGGGGCTGTTTTGCTTAATTAAGCAAAACTAGCAAACATCAACAGAAGTTTAGCTCCCCAATACTGAACTGCCTGGTTCTTATATTGTTGAGTACTTCTCAGTGTTTCTGTCCAGTTTGCTCTGGCTCTGGCTTCTGTTTTTTTCCCCTTCTTTTCAAGTAAAGACAAAGAACACAGTATTACATTAGTAGAGATTATTCCTCGTTATATAAAACTGTTTGGTAACACGGAGTATATGCAGAACGTACACTCTTTCCAGTGCTTTCTGCTGTTTTGGACAGAGGATTATAGTCTTAGTTGATTGAGAAATTGCAACCCTATAGTCTTCTACGTTTATATAATAAGTGTTAGATTTTTCTAAGTTTTCTAGGACTTAGAAGTATTTCATTGTTTTTAAAATGAATGAGCAGCTGTGCAGTGTCCTGAGCCTGTCTTGTCTGCAGGTCATTATGCCACAGATCCAATTATCAAGCTGTTACCAGTAAGAGAAGAAAGGTGACCATGTGAGTAAGATACGACAGGGATAAAAAGATCTAGGTCTTTTTCCTGACCAGTACTGATCGTACGAGCTTCTTCCTTTTGAAGAGACATTTTATTTCTTAAAAATTATGTGAGGATGTATTTACCTCCCCTACTTCTTAACAGATTGTTAGAAAATAAATTATGCATACAGCTGATCTTTTACAGCTACAGATGATTTTCACTGCTTCATTTTCTGTTTTCTGGGTTGGAATGATGGAAATAAAATAAATGCATTTCCACTTTTGAGGTCTCATTTGTAAGGACAATTATTATGGAAGAATTGTGGAAAACCTGTATTGGTTTTTACACCTTGGAAAAAACGAGATTTTATGGAAAACCCACTTCTGCAGAAGATTGTGCTGTTGGTATCTCTTAAACCTCTGTATGCTTCTGATCCCAATTATAAAAATGAAATACCAGCAGTTCCATGTACCAGACACCTAGAGTGCTCTAGCAATGCAGAGAGTATTTCATCTCTTTTACTGGGGATACAAAATATTACACTTCTCAAAATTTCCGTTGCTATATCAATAACATTTTAAAGGAAAGTCTGTGTAGAGGAAGAAGCTGTAATCTTTCCCCCCAGAGATGCAGTTCTCAGACTGAGATAACCTCAGAACCTGATTCCCTCAAGACATTGATGAATCTGATTTGGCATAACCTTTTGTGATATGAATCATCCCATTGACTGCAGGAGGACAGCTAATGTGCTTTAAGATAAGCATCTACGGAAGTGTTTAGGTAGACAGGGGCAATGTTTTATCCAGTTGGCTGGACTCAGCTCTCAGTGGACTTTTTAAAAGGAACAAATAAGATTTTTCAGGGGTCTCAGTGACCAAGAGCAGTAAAATTCTTCCTTGCAAAAGACTTTTAAAACTACCCTTAGGCTTGCACTGAAGCTCAATCATAAGAAAGAAACACTATCTTGCTCTCAGTCTCTTTCAGTCTTTTGTATTTCTTTGCCCTGCTGCTTTGTATTTCTTGCCCTGTCACCTAAACAGCAACCAATTTGCTTGCTTTCTTTGTCTTACACTGCAGTGCTCAGACCCTTGGGAGCACCCAGGAGTGCCAGAGCAACCACTGTCACCTTGACACTCATTTAGCCCTCTTCAGTACAGGGTTAGTCTGACTCTCACTGGCCGAGACCTGCATAAAATAGCAGAGGGCTTTAAGAGCCTAGAAAATACCAAGCCTGATGCAGAGACCTAATACAGGGTGCTGTGAGGAACTGTTAACCTGTGTTGGTTGGTCAGTTGATTTCCTGTCTCCTCCTTACACAGTGTCAAGTCCTGCTTCCAGAACATGGAGATTTGCAAGCGGCGGGTGAATATGTATGACACAGTGAACCAGAGCAAGACACCGTTCATCACCCATGTAGCCCCAAGTACATCGACCAACTTGACCATGACTTTCAACAACCAGCTGAACACAGTCCACAACCAGGTAAGGGCATCAATCAGAAGCAGCCAGTGCTTAAAACATTTAGGTCAGAGAGGTCTAGAAGACAAAAAAGCAAAGTAACATCCCATTTAACATGCTAACAAAAATATGATACTCTTTAACTCTCCTTCTGCTCTTCCTCATTTTGGAGGCTTACTCTTCTGTTCTTCCTCATTCTCTTGTTTTCAGGCAAGCAGTAATCTTATGACAGTTTGTGCAGTGGTGAAATTTTGCCCTCATTGTTTATGTTGTTGTTGGGGGTGGTAAATCCTGCTTACTTGGGAAGTTGCTATGGGGAAAAGCTCCTTAGTCCCTTAATGCAGCAGGCAGGACTGCACTCCCTGGGTCACATTACTGATCTTACCGCACTTCTTCAAATTGGCATTGAAGTAAAAAGAATTTAAATCCTTCTGTAACAGACACAGCACTGTAACCAATCAAGAGGGAAGAAGAGTTTAGTGGTAATGTGTATTCTTATCTCTCATTGGTTTTACTCCACATGCTGCAGTAGACATGAGAATCCTGCGCATATACCCCCACTCCAAACACATTGCACTCTACATCGACGGGCTCTGGCTTTGTAGTTATGCTTTGGACTCTTGTATTAGTTTTAGATGCCCCAGTGTTGGGGAGTTGACAGATTTTATATGACTAGCAGGCTAAGTTGTTTACTGCGGTGCTGCATTACAACAGTGAAAGGAAACTCTTCAGGGACTAGGGACAGCAGTATAGGAGACTGAAGCTCAAGAAATAGCAGCCTTTCGGGAACAGGCTGCTTAAGATTCATTCCAGAGATTGCAGGTGGCATTACAGAAATAGTGATGTAAAGCAAGGGAGCTAAAGGAGTCTGTATAGATATACAGGGTGTTCCTGTGTCATTCAGAAGACCAGACTTCATGACTCAGTTCTCAATACATTTAATCACAGAAAGTCTTTTGGAGCAATTCATTAAGCAGATGCAAATGGATATAGATCATGGCTTGGTGTGATAGGGTATTAGTTACAAACAGTGGTTCCCTTCCTTGGCTGTATCTGAGATGCTGACTAAAGAAATGCTTGGTACATGCTCCCCTAGGCCCAAGCTGCAGGGCAGAGACACCATTTGTACCTCAGTTGCTAGCAGGAAATGCAGACTTGCTTTCGTTTCCTTGCTGCTCATTTGATGTTGAGATCACTTGTTGGCTGAGGAGGTCCGTGGTAATCTGAATTCTCATAAGGGGTGTGTTGTGAGCAGAACTGGTATCTCCAGTGTTCCTAGAAGAAGTGGTAGAAACATTTCCAGGAAGGATGTTGTAATTTCAACAAGCTCTAAACCTTTCACCATTCTGTTCAACATACAACTCAGCTCTCTGCTGCTCCCTCTCTTTGCAAAGTATATGTGGGGATTGCCACCTTCCAGTTAGGACTCCTGAGAGTCCTAACCTCTGAGCTGTTGTGGTTGCTACTCAGTGTGTTGCACAGGGGAACAGATTTCTCTGCCTCTGCACAGAGCGGGGAGGAGGAAGAAGAAGAAGTGTTTCAACATCACATCCCTTGTGGCTATGGTTGTGGCTGTGGCATTGCAGCATGGTCACCCTTCTCAGGCCCAGTGGCGACCAGGTCAGTACGAAATGCTTGGCCTGCTGCCTTTTGCAGCCCTGATCAAAGCCTAATCCTAGGTTCATACATTCCCCCTGGGAAAGTGTTATCTGACCAATCTCCAGCAGTAATGCTGGTGCATTTGCATGGAGGGGGAAGGTGGGCTTTGGTCAGGTAGAGACTAGCTGTCTAGACATGAATGCTAAGGACATATATTTATAGAGCAGTGGCAGAGCTGTTTAGGGGTTGTTTGTCTGCAGCTGTTACAGACTCAGGCCTAATAAGAAACAAGTCACCCTCTGGTTTCTAGATGTTTTGCAGAACCCTGGACTGATTTTTGTGGTTTTGCAACATCCCCTGCTAGATTTTCTGCTCTGAGATTTTAAAGTCATGAACTTTAAAACTACTATTACTACCTCCTATTTGTGCCTTCGGATTCTATCAAATTCAAAACATAATGGCATGTGCCATCTTAGATACAAGGTAAAGGCTGGAATTAGTCTCCTCTCAGGACAAGGTTTCACATGGCATGGAGGTTCTGAGTTTCTCTTACTTAAGAAATGTGAGCTGCTTCTAAAGCTATATGCCTGATGAGTGAACAGTGTGATTTGGGGACAGTAGCATTTTCTGAACCCATCTTCATCACACTGGAAATCAGAGCCAGTTGGGTGATAAATGGAGCTATAGTTGTGTTTTAGAGAATGTGCTGTCTTCGAGCAGTTAACAGCAGCGCCATGTGGCTGGAGATCTCGTTGCATGGTGCAGCTGTGGTCATTGAGGCAGACTATGTTCCTTCCCCTGTCGCTACCCTTACCTCTATGCTCCTCAGTCTCCGGTTCTACCCCTTCTTTGGTTTTGGTTTGCTGTTTTTTATTTTAGTCTGTTTTGTTTGGTTGCTTTGTTTTTTTTTTTTTACTTTATCTTGCACTATTTTACTTTTTTATTTTATCTTTGGATTTTGCTTCTTCCAGCATACCCATCTCCCTCATTTTTTGTTTGTTTTTGTTTTAATTCCCGTCATTCCTTTAGACCACCAACCTGGCTCCCACCTCCTCCAGTGCCACTATTTCCTTAACCAACCCCGAGGTCTCCATACTAAATTACCAATCTGCACTCTACCAGCCCTCAGCGGCATCCATGGCTGCGGTGGCCCAGCGGAGCATGCCCCTGCAGACAGGAACAGCGCAGATCTGTGCCCGGCCCGACCCCTTACAGCAAGCTCTCATCGTCTGCCCACCAGGCTTCCAAGGTAGGTAACAGCCTCGCCAGGTCTTGGCTAGTCACTACTCCCTCCCCACTGCAGTGTTCCATCTAGCTCTTGTTGGAAGCAAGCTTCCTTTGGGCAGACCATGCAATAAAAGAAGTTCTGGCATAGCCAATCAGAGCAATGAGGTTATTGCAGATGGAAATGTTTGCAACAGTGGAGGGTCTTGCAGGCACCTACATCATGAGTTAGAGGTCTAAAGGAGGTCTCAGCATCATGAGGGTGGTCTAAAACAATAGGGCAGGCTCTCAGAAGGGGCTGGGGAAGAGCATGGGATATTTATCGTCCTCTGCCCTGAACAGAGTTTAAGGCTGTTCTCCCTCACTTTGACAAACTTGAAAACTCTTCCCTACAACAGTGATAAATCAGTACATAAATGATAGTTCATCACTTCTTGGTGGTGTAGTTTTTAAAAGGAGGACTCAGGAGGTTTATTCAGCAGGGAGTGTGGTGCTGCTGGAGTTGAGGGCTTGCCCTCATAACAGATGCTCATGACCATTTATCAGTACAATTATATTAGTACCAGCCCTGCTTCAGATAGCTCTGCCTGTGTATATGGGTACCAGGCACCACAGTGTCAGACAGCTTGGGTGAAGATGAGATGTAGCCACTTGTCTTTCTCTTGACTCTACATGCTGTAGCAATTTGGAAAAATTAGTTAGGTATCTGTAGGCAGTGGTCTAAATAGACCTCGGTTCAGCTGGTGCAACTTCTGTTCTTCATTTCTACAAGCCTGTCTGTGGAGCAGTCTCTAGGCACTTGTTAAATGTTCGGCAGGATTATCAAAGCTCTTTTGAACTAGTGGAGTTCAGCTAGACCTCGTCTACATAGTTAAAATGCATCTCAAGGGTTTGACTTCAGAAATGTATTGCTAGAATATGTAAGCTAACATCTTCCACTTGCTGTCTTGAGAAAGTTCTAATGCAAAGGAGGTAGCAGAGGCCCTACCACGTACTAAAGTGGTGTGGAGGGGGAGGTTTTCTCCAGCTCAGTTAGTCTAATGTGTGGCTGAGTCAGCAGTAATTGGAGTTTGGGCTGTGCTAGATTGCATGGTCAGATCAGTGCCTTTTAAATAAGAGCCCTGAGAAGCTGTGAAAGAGAAAATCACCTTTCCCCTCCAAGGCTGAGGAAACACAGTTCTGGATTCCCATCCTGCTTTGTTCAAAAGAGAACATTTTCGCATAGCAATGGGTTTTGGCTGGCAAGGACCATTTTCTGTTATCAAACTAGAGAATGTGGGGAAAGAGAAGCCATTCCTTCCCCTCTCTTCCTTTTCTCCCTGCAGACACTATATTGAGATGTCTCACACTTATTTGAGATACTCTAAAAATGTGAACTCAGTTAATCCCTTAACATCTTTAAAAATGTCTTTTCCTCCCCCTTATACATGTGTCATGTTTGTGAACATTTAATAGATATCTTTGGGTGGGGGGTAAATTATGTGGGACTGCAAGAGCCCTATTTTTCAGAGGGACTGAACACTGCAATTTAAGTTGGCATCAGCGAGTGCCTTTAGGCACCTCTGGAAAGCAGACCCACTTTCCTAGTAATTTTGTTGATGGCTAATGCTGTACTTCCTGTGCTGGTGGAACAGGATTACAAGCCTCCCCTTCGAAGCATGCTGGGTATTCAGTTCGGATGGAGAATGCCGTTCCCATTGTCACTCAGGCTCCTGGAGCCCAGCCTCTTCAGATCCAGCCAGGACTCCTCGCACAGGTAAGGAGCTCTGAAGCACCAATCTTGGATGGTATTATTTGTGTTGTTCAGCTCTTGGAGGCTGAGGAGACTAGATTTGTCTGAGGGCCTTCTGTGGTGCAGGTCGGAGACTTGGGCAGCCATAGAACAGTCTCCAGCTTTCTCCAAAATGTCCAAACCTCAGTTCATTGTTCAGCTCAAAGGCTGTGTCAGATTTGCAAAAGTCTCTGGAAAGACCTTCTTTCCTTCTGCTTCTCTGCTGGAATCAGTGGGAAGCCTCAGGGGAAGCTGTGTCAGGCCTCTGCTGAGGAAGAACAGGTAATAACCTTCCTGCATCTCCTTGAATTTGTGATCTCAAGTGTTAGTTTGTACCCAGCAGCTGCACTGGTGAATAACATGCTGCCAAGAGATACCTTTCATACTATAAGTTAGCACCCTTCTGTTTTATGAGCTGCCCCTCTGCTCTTACATTAAGAGAGGGATGTAAGGGGCAGAGCCAGGGGCCACAGAGTAGAAGCATTCCTTGTCAGCAGCACTTGTTGACACAATTGTCCAAAATGCACTCACATATAAAGCATGGTTCCTCTTAGAAAAAAAAATACAAACAAGAATGGGTAGCACCAATTGCACACACGTTCTCAAGCGGAACCCCAGCTCCTCAAAAAAGAGGAGCAGCTCATTCCCATTCCTCATGCTGGCTTCAGTGAATCTGCACTTACAGAATTAAGTTGTGCAGGCTGGAAAAGGTAACTTACAAGTCAAAACTCATGCCTGTGACTCAGGATTGGTTATCTGCCATGCCTTCATTAATGGCATTGTGTTCATAGGCAGGCAGATTCAAGGTTTATGTCGGTCTGTGGCATTGCTAGAGTAAGACTGTTGGTGCAGTGGCCTTTTTTTGCAGCTGCCCATTGTGTTTATCTGTTGATGATGGATCAAAACACAATTTGCAAGCTGAATGATTTCCATTAGCTAATGTGTCCTACCCCTTCCCAATAGCAGTCTTTGTTAGAGGGCTATCTGAAGCATCAGACCTATCTCTGTTGCAGCATGTTTTAACAACCTACATGGGCTCTCTTGCTTGGTAGGAAAGAGGAGTTGTAGAGGAGAGAAAAATAATGGCAAAGCAAGAAGCAATCTGCAGGCACAGTTGTAAGCACCTATTGCTTGTGCAGTAAGTCAGTGGGTGAAGGAGCTTTGCATGCCCTGCCATTTTGACAGACCTCCTCAGGTGTGCTGTTACACAGGGCTAGAAGGGGTGAGAGTCAGGTCTGAAACATCCCACAGGCAGCAGGAACCTGAAAAATCTCAGGACTTCTGTCTCCCTCTTTCTTCTTGAGGTGTTCTTGTTGAGGTCACCGCACAATCTGTGGGAGGGATTGTTCAGGAAGGGTGTCGCTCCCAGATTCTGTGCTGCCCCTGCTATGTGAATTCCCATTTCATGGGCTGCTCCTCTTGTAATTTCTGCTGATGTTTTATTCACTGTCACTTCCACAAGGGAATTGAATCTTTCTGAAAAACAATCCTCACTTGCCTAGATTTTTATTTATTTAATAGAAGAGAAGCAGTCTGCCTGTTGATATATCTGCCTGTCTCATGCAGTGAGAAATGCTAGCTACTGCTGGGATGGCAAGACGCTCTGATTGATGCTGGTGGCATCTGGTGTCCGTGGGCCTCACTCAGTACGGGCTGAGCAGCTGGTCTGATAAACAAATCTGTACCCAATTCCAGTTTCCTGAATGGAAAAACACAGCTTCTTTGTAATGCATTGTAGTCACATCTGATCTCTGAGCGGCTGTGTGTCTCTCTCCCAGCAGAGAGCTATTCCTCTCATGCACAGCTGCTTATCTAATGCTCTTCAGATCAGACCGTGTGGCTGCTCCAGCTACTAGAGGGACTGTCCCCAGCAGAAAACTTAGTGCCTCCAGAGCCTGCTTTTGGTTTTCCACCATACTTATTTGTCTCCCTGATCAGGCATGATGCTGCTGCTTGTGCTCCCAGCTCTGTGTTAGTGCCATCATGCTTTTTCTCCTGCCCAGCACTCAGCACTTGCTTACTGTGCTTGCCTGCATCAGGATGGCTATGGCTGGAGAAGCCTTACTGCATCCCAGCACAGCCAGCTTCCAGCTCACCCTGTGCATTTTGTTTAAGACTAGCAGTCCTAGAGGAGGGAGAGGAGCTCGAGGGATCCCAGGCAGAGGCAGGGATGGATTTTGAGCATCATCTCTGGCAGCTGTGTGTTCTGCAGCCTACACCGTGGAGCTGGACAGACCAAACAGTCTTCAAGATAGAGCCAGTGACTAAAGTAACTCTATAAAAAAGGTTAATTTGTTAGTTTTCTGAGTCTGTTTTCATGCTCTCAAGCAAATGCAGTCCACGTCTTATATGCAGAGACCAGTGAGAGGAGGCTGATCCTGTCTTTGCTAATAGCTTTCTGCAGCTTCAGATCTCAAAAGAGTCAAATCTGTACAGTTTCCTGGCAGGCTTCCATGATGTGTCCCAGAACTGTCCCCTGTCCTTGAATAATGCCCTGAATTCTTGATTTTCTCCTCTTTTAACTCATTCCCAACAACACTTCTTCCCACAGACGTCCTGCCACCGGCTTTCAGAACAAGCACGCTTACTCCATTAGTTGTTCTTGCTTCACGTAGGAAGCACAAGCTCCATCACCCTGGGAGACCCACCACTTCCTGATGCATGGGCCAGTGCAGCAGCAGCACGATTTCACAGTAATGCAATAACTGAGAACAGGTTGCGGCTGCTGGCACAAGCCTCCCGTGTGTAAGCACAGCACACTCTGCTAGTGGATCAGCCTGACAAGTCTTATCTGCAGATTAAATGATTCAGTGGTCCTTACCTAACAAGTGAGGAATTTGTGCCTGGACCCTGACGCTCCATCTGAATTTATGCACTGCAGTCATGAAGGGAGCTTAGATTTGTTCAGTTCTCTTTCCTGAAAAGGGAGGAAGCAGTTTTCTCTGCAAGTAAATCAGGTAGTCCCCTGGGACTGACTGCAACAGTAGTTCAGTCTCCTCTTTTAAATCAAAGCTGGGGAAAAAAAGAGACAAAAAAAAAAAAAGAAAAAAAAAGTAAAACCGCTTTTTTCCTCTCTAATCTTTTTATGTCTTTGCCTCCTCTTCCTATCTGCTCCAAGCAGCACCAGTCTGTGGTTATGGGTCCTTAGATGAGCAGCTCTCAGGAGCCCTGTGATGGTCCATCCTTTGCAGATTGCAAATGTTGCTGGGAGGCCTCACTGAACAGTCTTTTCATCTACCTCAGCAACATAGAATATTAGAAGACAGTCAAACTTTGGAGCCAAACTAGGAAAAGCTAGTTTTTTTTTGCAGGGAGGTGGTGCTTTTTTGTTTGTTTTGGTTTTTTGTTGGGGGATATGAGAGAATCCAAATTCTTGCAAGGATAGAGGTGATGACAAATGCATGCCTGCAAGAAGCCTCCCCTCTGAAATTCAGCCTCATTAGAGCTGTGGGATATCACAGTAGGGGTCCAATATAGTAGTACTAGCTGGGACTAAGGAGAGCCCTGCATTCCCTGGCCCAGGCAGTGAGAACCTGCTGCAGCTGCCTTCAGGCAGCACGTAGGAAACAAAGTTTCCTAAGTCAAAAAACAGTCATCTGACTCCTGTGTGGAGTCACCAGAGCAGAATGACCTGAATCATGCCTGTGGTGGCGCAGCTGGAGGGATGATTGCATAGCAGAGTGATGGCTTAACTCACTGTGCAGAGATTTCTACCCCTGTAAGGGGGACACCAGCCCCCTGTTCTCTTTTCTGAGCCTTGAAAAGTTAGTTCTCATTTTTAGATCCTTTAAGTTCCTTTAGGTCATTTGGGGGGCGGGGGGGGGGAAGAAAAATTGGCTGTAGGCTGATCTGGAGAGTCAAAATTAAAAGGTACTAAAGAGTTTGATGTTTGGGTTGAAATGCTGACCAGATTCAGTCCCTCCCATTCCTAGTATAAAACACAGCTGGTGCTTTGGATGGCAAAGATATGGTTTCCCACCATTCCTTTGCACTCTCTGTATCAATAAATTTTAACTGCTTTTGCAGTGATTTCCTAGCAGTATTTGTCATCTATGACTAAAATGTGGTAAGAGCTGGGTGGTATGACCATAACTGTTATTAGGAGCTCCAGCTGAGCATGGACCACCCCTCACACTCAGTGTATGATGCTTCTTGTCAAGAAATTGTTTTCCCTCTATCTGACAGCAAGCATGGCCCAGTGGCACTCAGCAGATCCTGCTCCCTCCAGCCTGGCAGCAGCTGACTGGGGTGGCCACCCACACTTCTGTCCAGCACACCACCGTCATCCCAGAGTCCATGGCAGGCACCCAACCACTGACAGACTGGAGGTAAACTCGAAATTCACACAGTCTCCCTGAAGTACCCAGCAGGGCTGGAGGAGGTGGGAGGGATGGGGTCTTGGAAGGCTGCAGAGCTAGGAGGAGAAGGGCAACCCTCCTGTCTAAGAGTTATGAGCAGCTTCTCCCATTTTTGGAGTACTGTGCCCATGCCACTCCATTCAGTCACTTCCATGGGAGAAACACGCCATCCCTGGTGGACTGGGAGCCAAGGAGACCCCTGGAGGAGGGAGCCTTGGTGAAGGCAATGAGAGCCTGTGAAACAGGCAAGTCAAATGCGTGCATGTCTCCCCACTTTGCAGGAACAGCCACGCTCATGGTAGCCACTACAACCCCATCATGCAGCAGCCTGCCCTGTTAGCCAGCCACGTCACCCTCCCTGCCGCACAGCCCGTCAACGTGGGTGTCGCACACGTCATGCGCCAGCCACCCACTGCCACCACCTCCGCCAGGAAGAGCAAGCAGCACCAGTCGGCACCCCGGTGAGTGCTGTGGCTCCCAGCCACCATCCTGGTATACACCTGGGTGGTTCTGAATGCAGCTCTGCAATGAAGGAGTGTTGATGAAGAGGATGTTGGCTGACATCTGTGGGGCAAAATAGTGTGTTCTGTGGCCCACAAGTGCTTAGCACTTCTTGTGACTTTGGGCTCTTTGCTGATTCACTTCCATATGTAAGTCAAGAGAGAGGAGGGGGTAAGAGGTGGTTAGGTGCATTTTATACCCAGTGAGCACCACTTTGTGCGGGAGTTAGTGGCTGTAGGGAATGCAGGATGAGATGCTCAAAACCTGTTTGTATGTCTCATTATGCATCTGTGATTACCGAAGGCCTTGCAGTCACCATAATTTAAGAAGTAATTACATTCTCAGGTCAGCATGGCTCAATGCCTAGTTGCCACGTGTTCTTCCCACATCATCTTGAAGAAGCACTCCTGAGGTGCAGTGTCTGTATTTCCACAGGATGTTGCACCTCCAAATGCATCTTCAGGAACACACTCTCATGTGTGTACATGAGATCTGCCCTTTCAAAAGCAATGGGATGATGACCTATCTTTTGAGCTTTAATGCCATGCAGTGTGGAGGACTGGGGTGGCTTTGGGCCACCTTCCAGCTCTCTAGCTCCTACACAGGTGGTTGGCTCCTGAGTTCAGCAGTACTCTCCAGCGACAAATATCAGCACTGGCCTTTTTAGAATCATGGCAGCATAAATCAGAGAGCATTTTATAAGGGCAACTCATACAGGGACAGTCCTTAGACACCTAAGTCTACCAACTCTCATAAAGACTGAGTTTTGGTTCATATTGTGTTGTGTGGCACAGTTCATAAATGATAGAAGGATTGCAGTGCCTGCCACAGCACTATAGTCTTGGCCAGAGGACAAAGCTGTTTAAGATGTATGTGCTGGGATGTTGTTCTGAGGAAAGTCCTCAGGGCTCTGAAATTGTCACATTTCTTTAAAAAACTGAAAACAGTGCAAAGGAGGAACCAAAATGGGTCACCCCCTGTGCACTGGCAGAAACAGAGGAGCTTGTGATTTTACTGGGTTACTGGAATGGAGCCAGAGGAGGTCTGAGTTCACAACCAATTTGACTCCAGTTAAGAGGCCACTATTTAAATCCTTCCCATTTATCTGCTCCCAAATGTTGCATTTACTTTGGGTGGCCTCCAACTGTCTTAGTCCATTCATGGTGGAGAGAGGCAGCTACATCTGCGGCAAGGCAGCAAAAGAGAGTGCCTGTTGCAACCAGTGTGCCTGTGCAGGGCTTCCGCTCTCCCTTCTCTTTCCAGTGGGAGGGTGGCAGCATCCAGGAGGAATTGGACACTTTCAGAGCAAAGGGTTTCTACAGCTTCATTAATAGTGATGCTTTTGTAGCCAAATGAGGAGCATGCTCCTTTGGAGAGGAGGGTACTCCACAGTGCTCACTGGTATTCAAAAAGCACTGCAAATGCTACTATGCAGCCATGTGTTATTCAGAAGACCCTATGTAAGTTGGTATAGTGCAGTAGGTCCAGAGTGACTTCCTTTTGATGGATGTCACCTATTCCTTTTGTTACCTTTCAGGCCAAGCTGAACGTGCAGCCCAGACCTCAGCCCCGCTGTAGGACAAAACCAGAACTTAGAGACTTTTTAATTTTTGAGTCTGAGAATGTTCTGCAATAAGCAGAAAAAAGAAATATAAGGAAGAAAGAAAATGTGGGAAATTAGTGAAATGGGCTTTAATCAGTGTGCTTTGGTAAATATCCCATCTGCAGACCTGTGCTGCACTCTTTGGTGGACAAGTTCAGTGTTCAAACCCCTGACCCATTGGGCCCTTTCCAACTATAAGGCAAGGAAGCAGAGGTAGGAAGGCTGGGAAATAAAACAGGACTTGAGAATGTTTTTCTCTTGTGTTATAAAAAGATTGTTCTTTTCTTGCTGAATTATATACGCTGTATCTCCTGCCTCAGGTGGGAATTAAATGAAACTGAGTAGATGTCCTCCCATGTTTGTGCATCCATCCGTGGGGCTCCTCTGTCCTAGAGGATGAAGCATTGGGCAGGAGATCTTCATTGAAAAGATTCTTAAATAGAAAATTAAATTTTCAACTAAGAAAAGCAATTTTCCTGATAAATGGCTGATGTTTTCCACAATAAATTCTAATTTTACCATGAGGTTTTTTTCTGGCCAGAAAGTATTGGATCATGATGTATCCATTCAGGATACAGGAGAAAGGGGTTATTAGAAAAGGAAAGGCATACTGAGCCTGCCTGTGTTTTGTATGTCTGTGCTGTGTGACTGGCCTCTACCTGGCAGTGCAGACTCCTGGGAGGCAGTGTTTCTCATTTGGAAATTTCTAGGGAAAACAAAATACATTTTTTTACTAAAAGGAACTAGATTTTTAGCCAATTATATGAATAAGTCATGCATATGCAATTATATGCATAAGTCTGTCCTTTGAAGAGGACTATGACAATTCTGCAGTTTTCCTAGATTCCATACATCGGTGCCACTGAATCAGACACCAGGAATCAAAAGCCATGGCAATGGGCACCTTTGACAAACCGAGTTTTAACTAACAATCTTTCCCATTTCCAGAAATGCATCCACCTATGAAGTTTCATCCTCTCAGTCCATCAGTTCACCTCAGCGTTCGAAACGAGTGAAGGAGAACACGCCTCCCCGCTGTGCCATGGTGCACAACAGCCCTGCCTGCAGCACCTCTGTCACATGCGGCTGGAGCGATGTGGCCACCAGCACCACGCGGGAGCGGCAACGACAGACGATAATCATTCCCGACACCCCCAGCCCTGCCGTGAGTGTCATCACTATCAGCAGTGACACAGATGAAGAGGAGGAGCAGAAGCATGCACCCACCAGGTGAGCAGTGGCTTTCTGCTCTTCACTGTGTGCAGGGAAGAGAGACAGAGGCAAAGATGTCCTGAAGCATCTCAGGAGAGTGTCCCTGGAGCTTCAATAAGGTCTCAGCATCCAAATCATCTTTCATTTAAGAAGAGGTGTTTTGGAGGTGCTAAAATACTAGCTGAGGACTCCTCAGACTTAGGTGACATTCCCTACCATGCTGTACATTTGCTATGTGACCTTGGGAAGTGTCATAATTTCTATGTGCCGTAGCTTCTCCTCTCTAAGAGGAAATAATAGTTCCTCTTATCTCACAGAACTGTTGAAAGGAGACTTTAAAGATCCTAAGGTGATCAGCATCTTTAAGCCAGAAAGCTGTTTAAAATAAAGACAAAAAGAAGGGCTTAGAAGGAAGGTAGCTTAAAATTACCTTTTCTCTTTTTGAGTGATCCAGACATCTATAAATATCATTAAAGGACACCTTCCATGTGTGCTCTTTACCCTTTGTTGAAAAACAATCAGTGGTTGTGTCAGAAGATTGCTCAGGTATGATTATGATTGCGTTGCCAAAACATCCTTCATCTGTTGTAAAAAATGGCAGAAACTGGTTGTATTTTGACTGACTGCAGAGAGGCATAGATGAGGCTATAAAGACCATGGTGGCTGAGTTTTCTCCACAGAGAATTAACTCACCCGAGTGCACAGTGCAGCCCAGAACTGCTGCCACTGCTGTGCTGTTCATCTGCTGTGGATGAGACAGTACTTAATTTTCCAGGACTGTTTTTTCAGTACCTTTCATCACATGCAGGCACTCTTGGTTTCCCATCTGATGCCAGTCACAAGATATCACTCTGCTTCATAAATTGTGGAGAAGCAGCCTTGCAAACAGCTGAATAATTACACTATCTTTATGTTGGTAACTGAGCTAGGACTTTTTTTTTTACCTTATCCCTCCAGTTTTGTTGAGAGAGAATTGTTTTTATTTAGGATGTGCTCCATGGCAGATTTTCCTTTAATCACTGCAAATATCCATCTGTATTTCTGCATCTCTGCACTATGGTGATAAATGGAGCACTGCAAATGTGCATAGAACAAATGAGATTCATTTGGCCTCAAAAAGCTAAAAATCTGTAAAGAGGAGACATAATTCAGGCATTCAGGGCTGCAGTTTTGACCTGCCTCTTGACAGCCACAGCTGGTTCCCAATCCCGTTTTCCCTACCAGGAAACTCCACTGGGCAGCAAGAGCTCAGTGCCTCTCAAGTTCAGGCTTGCCATGAATCCAGTGTTTATTGTGGAGAATTGATCACAGGATAGTGTAACATATTTCACTTTAAAAAGCCCCAAACCATACAATAGTCCTTAGTTTGGTAGTGAGAAAAAAAGCGTGTTTGCAGAAAGAATTGAATGAAGGTCAGGTGGACTATAAAAGAGGAGCCCCCACTTCCAGGACTCTTAGAGGAAAGGAAGGGCAAGATGAAAGAGATGCTGAAAACTGAGGTGAGGTGTGGCAGCCTGAAGAGTGCAGGTGTCTCAAGGGTCACAGTTGCTATTTGCAAGCATGTTTACCTATAGTGCTGATCCCAGGCCTTGGGAAATCATGTGCAAATACTTATGCTTACTGTCTGGATATCATCTTGGATTCAAAGCAGGGTGGAGGGAAGAGCTGGAATCCCACAGTCACTTCAGCTAATGTTTGTCTCCTCAGCTTTGCTACCATCTGACCAGTTTCTTCACTCGGCACCTCTCCAAGGAGTCAGATAGAGCAAAGTTCTAGAAAGCGTCTGGAAATCAAGTTGGGAGTTTGGGGTATTTAAATACTCAGGCAAGGTCTGCCAAGGGGTTAGGAAACTAGTCCCAGGAGCCAGACTTACATAAATGAACTGGCTTTGATATGACTAAAGCATATTCAGGGCATGTTCCTGCCTGGGATTAGATCTCTGGCTACTTTTTGTATCCATATGGCAAATCTATACAGAGTGTCAGGGTGCCAGCATTCCTTGAAGGCCAAAGCTTAAGAGCTAGATTTAATTTCTGAGCCATGTAGAGACATTTTGCATGGACACAGGCTATTGTCGGGCACCTTTTGGAATTTGAGTTAAATTGCCTGTGCAGATGTAACCAGAGTGAGTGGAGAATTAGAAGCAGAGACACAGATGGAAAATGGCATGTCCAGAATGAGAATTTTTGGTTAAAGTCTCCAAAAGAGTGAAATCAACTTGTTCAGTGCCTTTTGACCTGGGCAGATTGAAGACCAGATTCTTTGCTGGACCCAGGCATGTAGCTTCCAGTCAAGGAAGCTGTCTCAGCATTTAATGCCCATGAACTTTGCCTGGCCAGAGTCGACGTCTTTCTTATTAAAAGCATGCTACATTTAGGAAATCACCTCCAAGTTCTCTTACCTACTTTTTTTGCTCCAAGAAAAATGGGAGTGATGGTGAAGTATGTGCTTTAGTGTAATCAGTGCTCAAAGGTTCAGGATCTTGAGTCAAAAAAGAAACTGTGCAAAGAATGCATTGTCTTGCCCATGTTTATGCAATTACTACTCTATTGGGCAATAGCTTTGGTGTGGGGTGAAAAATAAGGGACAACTTGAAACATGCTATTAGTCACAATCTAACCATTTTAGCTTTTTCTAGATTTGACTACGAAATCATAAAGCACTTGATAGATCAAAGTCAATTACTGATCCCATCCTATTGATAGCAATGGTATCTTTGAATTGATTTCACTGGCATTCGATTAGCTCCTGAATTTGCTACAGCACTTCCTTCTTTTATTTCCTATGGAGTTAGAAATTTCTCTTTGACCCATGAGGCTAAAAATGTTTATTTTATTGATTGCTCAGCACAGAGAGATTAGAGCTACCTGTGGTTGTGAGAAGTAGTAGATCCTTCAACGATGTAAGAGTTCATAAATCTCAGTTTAAGAAGGACTGGTAATGCTGATAAAATATGATACTGCTGATGCAGTAAAGGAGCCCTACAGCTTGGATTTACTGCAATAGAAAAGCTTCTCTGTAATACCAGAGAAGCAGAGAGAGCTTTTGTTGTACAGGGGATGCAAATTTTTTATTGGCAAAAGGAAAATCTGAAGAATTTGGTGTGATATGGGCAGAATTTTCCTCTTCCCAATGAGAAGCTCAGTTGTTCAAGTAGGATGCTTAATGAAATAACCAGCTGAGCAAGCAGGCAGGCCAGCACATTGCTTGTTATTTCTTCTTAAAACCAGTAGTCATCTGAAAATGTCAGGCTCCTCTTGGTAAAGGTGCTGGGGAGGTGGCGCAAGGTGAGCTCTGAAGGACCTGCTGGATAGAGCCTTGTCAAAGGGGGCCATCTACTGGGCCCCAGCTCCAGCCTGGGGCAAAATCATCGAGGAGGGACCTCAGGTACAGCTTGGCAGGGACTGTTCTCAGAGAAATGGTCAGAGATTTTCAGGAGGCAGATTCCTGATTGAAAAAGTCAATTTGTCAAAACCCAATGGTACATTTTGCAGGCTACACTGGGATATTTCTGGCAGTATCCCAAAGACAGTGAAATCTGGGGAGGCTTCAAAACTGCAGAAAGTTTTGACTTCTGTATAAGGGGGAGAAAGTGTTAGGAGATTAAATAATTAAGGCAAGACTGCTCTTTTCTGATATAATGGAGGGGTTTGGTTTTTTTTTCTGTGAAAATGTAAGCAAATAATAAGAAAAAATTGAAATGCTCAAGATAAAAAGGGAACATTTTTACTAAATGAAACTGGTTTTGCCTGGGTTTTGATGCCCACAAAGTGTTGCATGAGATATTTTGTCCTGGAGAACACTAGAAAAAAAAAGTATATAAAAAGCATTATATGAACAGGAAACAATTTTTTCACCCTGTTTATTTATCATCAGTGAATTTCTAGACTCTCAGTTCAGCAGCCCTTACAAAGAGACTTTATAGGCCAAAGGGACGTTTACTGCAGTGCTGTAAGATAATACCCCAACTGTTATTTATTCTGGAAAGGAGAATTTAGGTCTAGCCATTCTCAGTAAAGCACTGAAGAAACTAACACCAGAGAGTAGACTTGATACTTTTCATATAAATCTATTCCTTTTAAGTTTCTTTACTTGCTCTTGCAAGAAAGTCAAGCAGGCAGACAGACAGACTGACAGTGGAACTGCAGCCACAGTAATCGGAGTGTGTATTCAGCAAGTAGTAAGGTTAACTACTCCCCAGTATAGCTTCACATGGTGCAGTGGTTTAAATGTAAATCCTCACTTGATTAAATATTTCTGAAGCTTAGAAGTGGAGAAAAATAAAGCAGCAACTTAAACACATAGCACAGGTGCACCCTGGAATTCAGGCTTGGAGCTAGGGAGAGCACTTATGGTCCTGCAGGAGGGATGCAGGATGGTGCAGTGAGAGGTATTTCCATGACCTTCCAAGGGGCACATCACAGAGCGTCCAGGAGGAAGGGGTGGAAGGAAAGGTACTGGAGGTGGCTATTGTGACATACTTAGGTAACTTCCTATCCAAGCAATGAGTGTAGCAGCCAAGGAAAACATTACTTCCTTTCTTGAAGGAATACAGTGCAAAACCACCTTCAGGTGGGTGGGTTTGTGGATGCTTCCACCCCAAAGAGGCAGGAGGGCTCATCAATTCCCCACTGCCTCCTCTGCTATCTTAAATAACACCTCTCCAGCTTAATTTTCTATGGGATCTTTATGGCAATCACTGTCTTCCTGGGCAAGAAAGACTGACCACAGCTCTTGTGCCAACATATAGAGTAGCTGCTTCACTGGCCATCTTCACTGGCACAAAATTCTTGCAGAGTTTGTTTTTTTTTTTCCCTTTCTCTTAAGATTATACAGTGTATACTGTATATTAAACTATACAGTATATGAGTCTCTGTACGAGTGTCACCTTTACAGTGGAGCTTAAGTTGGTGCAAGTTGTTATTCACCTTACTCACATCATAGTGCAATGATGATGGAGTCTACTTCAGAGGACTTGAATTCCCCTTATGCACAGGAATTGCTGACAAGCACAAACCAGGTGGTTTTGCCAAGTTGCTGGTGTGCAAGTGCGAGGGTCAAAATACCATTTGTAATTCACTTTTGACATCTAGCCTATTGTGGCTGTGTTATGCTGTACATAGTAATGCACTGACTCTACATAGCAATATGTTGACTAACCACAGTCATTTAGTAAAAAGATTGCTGCCTTCCATCTCCAGAAGGCACACCGACAAGCAGCTAATACTTAAAATAACAGAGATAGGCAGTAGCCCTCTCAGCAAACCTTCAGCAGCAGGACCTTTACAACCTGCTAAGCAATTCAGTATATATGACTTAAATAGCTACAGCATGTGCTGTGTGGCCTGATAAAATGGCCTCAGTGTAGTACTTGATAATTATGTCTTGCCATCACAAATTCACAAAGAAGGTGAGAGCAGATTAACAGGTCAGGATGGAGGTTGAGCTGAAGAGAGAGGGCCGTGTTCTCAACACTGAGCTATGCACGGCATAAGATTTCAACATGAGGAGAGGGATTGCAGTTGTAGTTTGAGTTTTTGTTGGCTGACTCTATACTTTCCTAGAATAGGTGGATTATTCTGAATCAGCTAACTGAAAAGGTTGCATGTTCTTAAGCTTTCAGATGCCTGGAACAGAATTTTTGTGATGTGATGTAAAGCTAACGTGCCATGGTGTATATATGCACCAGTTCAAAGGCAGTTGTGCGATGGCTGCTTTCTTCCCTTAGACTAGAAGGCCCAGACCTTGAGAGTTGAGGGCCTCTGTTGCTGTAGTGTGAGCCACACTGAAAGGTTTGTATTACTTTGGGTGTACCGCATTGCTGAAGAATTGCTCCACTAGACACTATTTGATTTTTCTGGGATTCTGAGCATAACTTGGATACTCAGGGAAAACAGATTCTTTACATGCAATGCTATCACATACCAAGCTCTTGAGCTGGGCCTTCAGCAAGTAGAAATAATCTCAGGTTGCATTGTTACAAACCCTGTCGTTCCTGCCCTTGTCCTTGGCTGTTTAAGTGGCTTCAGCATTGTTTTAACACCTAGTTGAGCATCTTTTTCTTTAATTTCCTCTCAGGTTTCATTCTCAGCATTCCACTAACTCTCTCAAGTACCCACCTTAGTTTCTTGCCTATTGCCTATGCAGAAACGACTTCTCTTTCCTCTATCAGACTTTTCCTAGAGGTCTTTTCTTGATGTAGGGATTAGGGACCCACATTCACCTCTGCTGTGTCCTCACGAGAGTGGTATATGTTAGAGAGATGTCTCCACCATTTGCTTCTGCATGTTCAAAGACACAGACATGCTCCGTATCTGCACAATGAGCAAACGTGAATTGTTTTGTGTCCAAGTTTGAGAACAAGGTCTTCAGGACCAGGTGGCAATGGGCTACCACTCATGAGCTAATAATAAACTTACAAAGCAATGCATAATTTTCCAGCTGCTGTTCTGACAGGCAGGATGCAGGGCCAGCCAGTAAGGGTTAAAAGCCTTCCTGGCTTCTGGCTCTTCAGTCTGTGCACATGGATTTGATGCCACTTCAGTAATCTTCCCCACTCCCTCCTCTAGAGAATTAAAATACATGTACCCACATAATGCAGGCAGGCACACAAGCTGACCAGGA
The DNA here is from genome assembly GCA_032466535.1 of Forpus xanthops. NCBI lineage: Eukaryota > Metazoa > Chordata > Aves > Psittaciformes > Psittacidae > Forpus > Forpus xanthops. Next base: position 31,984 of record JASSUY010029311.1, read on the forward strand.
TCACATGGCAACTCTCAACACTACTAAGTCACGTATGCTGCTGCTTCTGTGCTTGCAGGAGAGAAAGCAATTACGAGGCTTGGGATGAGCTTAATAGGAAGGGGGCAAGACTTTAATAGTATTTTTTTCAGTGTAAGCACAAACAATCCCAAAAGCTGCAGCTGAGTTATAGGAATACAGTAAGTTCACTGAGTAGGCAAGTGCTGTGTCAACAGGTAAAAAGCTCTCAGTCCTGATAGTTTGTGAGCAGGGAAGGTGATAGATCAGCCTGGACCTTACACAGGTAACTCCTGCATTACTGCAAGGTGGGGAGAGCAACTAAGTCCTCAGAGGGAGATGGAAGGAAGACAATTGCTGGCTAGCAAGAAGGCTTTAAGAAGGGGGAGTGCTGGCTCTTCTGGGTTGTATTTTCAAAAGCCCCCATTTCAGCGTAACGTGTAAATTTAAGCCAGTGAATCAACTGATTTTCAGCATGACTCGGACCTTTGATGCTTTTGAAATTCCCACCCTTAATCTCCAGAACAGGCTATGATACAACAGATGCCAAGCTCTGGGTGTGTGTGAATAGTCCCAGCTGATTTCTCTGCCTGCTCTAGCATCAGCCGCAGTTGCTACCTTTCATATTGACAAAAATGCAGCTGCTTTCAGTGGGGCTTCTCATGCGGTTGAAATGCTTGAGGCAGCATGCTGAATCGAGGCTAATCACTTAGTCCCTAATCCTGCAAACATTTAACTGTGTGCTTTAGTTCTGTTACTGGATTAGTCCAGCTGACTTTGTGGATGACATACAGCAGTAGTGCTGAGCACTTGCATAAGGCCTGGCAGGACCACAGCTCTGATCCTTTTCAATTTCCCATCCATGAAATGAGATCAGTATCTCAGTATCCTGCTACACTCTCTTTCTCAAGAAAGGTTTGGGTTTGGAATCACTTTTGGTTGTTTAGCCAAACAGATCTACTTGATTTTCTTGTTGCAACCAGCTATAACACTTTGAAAGAGAAGGCTCCTGATAGCCCCTGCTTTGACAAGCCCTCAGTCAAACTGGTGAAAAATATGCCCGTTCTAAAACCACAAAAAGCCCAGATTACACTGAAAAATACCCTGCCAGTTCTACAGCTCAGCCAAGAAGAAGTGTTTCCAGTTCAGCAGCTCAGCCACTTATGTAAGGAAGGGACTGTGAAAGAATAGCTAGACCTTATCAGTTGTCAGAAAACTCTTTAGTGACTTGATTTTTCTTTATGAAGTGTAATAACTGTCAGAGGTAGAGAATATATCTCTCTTCCCAACTGGCAGCCAAGGGTAGCTGCAAAGGGCAAGCAGAGTGGGTACTCATAAACGTGTGATTACAGGCATTTCTACTGAAGGAGAGAGGAATATTGATGCAACATTTGTCATTTCTATTGGCTTAATATTCTTCTTTTGTAGCACTGTATCCGAACTGCTGTATCTTTCTTCGCATACAGTAGTTGTCCATCTTTTCTTTTCTAATCCAGTGCTCTCCAGCTCCTAGTGGAAAGCCAGAATATGAGGGTTTGCTGTAGTACACCTTCTCCACAGAAAAGACCCCTGCCCCAGCAAGAGTTGCTTCCACTTTCCAGACTGCTGTGCAACACCTTCCCCTTCTTGTCTATCATCTGTCCTTTTTCAAGTGTCAATGCTTTAGGATTGCAGGGGCCTCTCAAGATGTATTTTTCATTGTGCACTGAACACGTTCTTGTGTCGTCTTAGGGGCACATCAGGATTCTGTGATGATAGCCCAGGGAAAGTCTGTGTAATGGTAACTTGTTTGTGAATGCAGCACCCCAAGGTGTTCTTTAATGGAGGAGATGATAGTTTTTCCATTACAAGTCTTCAGACTGAGGTAATGAGTTACAGTTTGTGAATGTTGATGGAGAAACTTCTGAATGGATGAATTGAAAGGAACTCACTAGTGCTCCTTTAGAACTGTGAGACCTAAATAAGGCAAACAATGTCCTTGGAAGGAAAACCATTCTCAGTATCTGCTCTGCCTTTCCCTGGGTAAGAAGCAATGCTGAGATAGGGAATGAACGGCTCCATCACAGAGTAAGACTGGATTAATCACCTGTTCTCTTGACTGGACTGGCCAGAGTGAAAGAATGGAGAGGACCCTCTGCGGGAAAGGGATCTCTCTCTTTTTAAGGTGCACACTCAAGAAGTTGAGATGGATTCATTTTTCTTCATGGCATTCCTGTTCCTGTTGGGGCTGTTTCTACCATTAAGCCTAATTACTTAGCTTTTTATGTGCTATCCATTTCTTTTCATCATTTTAAAAACTTCAGTTGCCATAACAACATAATGCAATCAGTGAAACATAGCAGCTATTTTCTGTAGTCAAGGTCTGTGCACTGTCAAGGATGTGAGCCATTTAAGTAAATCTTCACCATCACCCTTCCTCCCTCCTCTTTCTTGCTCTCTCTTTTTCTCCCTAAACAAGCTCATAACAGGAAGGAGAAACCATCAGGAATAATTAGACACAATAGCAGAGCAAATCCCAGTTGTACTCTTGCAGTCTAGTCTAATGAACTTCTAGCACTAATCTTAGAAGTGTTGATGCTCCTTTTTAATCACTTTTTTGATGTCATAGATAGATTAGCTGCAGCAGGACCTTGATAATCTACACCAGAGGCAGGAGATCCAGTGCGTATTCAGAGAAAGAAAAAAAAAAAAACAAAAGCATTACATACTTTGCTCATTTTTTACTCATTCTTTCCTCAGCTTCATATGCTTATTGCGAGTAAGTGCCCGATGTACCATACTGGTAAATAGAAAGGAGTGCATTTTGTAGATTCGTGGGATTTAAGCATGAAAAGTCATAACATCCATTATTAAATCATTGCTGGAAGTTTTGGGAGAAACCGCCACATTTTTGTGTGGGTGGTGAGACTTGCAACAAAGCATAGTATAACTGCTGGGCTGCTACTGCACACGTATATAAAAAGCAATCTGAAAATATATCTGGCAGTCTGGTTCAGTGCTGTTCTAAGCAGCGTGAATATAAGATCTATGCACAATGTCTTACTCACTCCTTGACCTCCACAAAGGCTTTCCTGGAATAGCAACGAGTGAGTTCTGAAGACTGGGATTTGGCTTAAGCAGCCTGTCTCTGGCAGAGGACAGAAGGGTGTGCTGTGCCTTTACTGAGCTAGTCTGCCACGAGCAGAGTCTTACAGTGGCTTCTGAGTCGATGGTTGCTCACTCACTCTTCCCACTTGTGTGCTTGTGTTCCAGCACCTTGTCCAAGCAAAGGAAGAATGTCATCAGCTGTGTCACCGTGCATGACTCCCCGTACTCCGATTCCTCCAGCAACAACAGCCCTTACGCCGTGCAGCATCGCACAGGGCAGAATAATGGGAACACCTACGACACCAAAGGGGTTCCAGAGACTCACTGCAGTGGGAACCCCCGAACCATCATCGTGCCACCACTGAAAACCCAGGCCAGTGAGGTGTTGGTAGAGTGCGATAGCCTGGCACCAGGTAAATTGCACCTCTTCCGTCAAGACAATTAGTAAGAAATAAATGATTTATCTTGGAAGAATCTCATTGTTCGGTTTCATTTTGTTTGTTTGTTTGTTTTGTTTTCCAAAGAAACCGTGCTCCTGCCCTTCTCTCAAGTGACACATCTGTTCTTGGGAGCCATATAGCATTATTTAGATGCCCTGGTACACTCAGGAGTCACAGGGGCAAGTGTCAGTCCCAGTTACTTCTGTACAAACCCAAAACTAGAATGCAGCCTTTAGCTCAACATTTGACTTGAAAGGCTCCCAAATGCAAGTGTGAATCTTTGCTGCCTTGCCTTTCCTTAGGTTTACTTTAAAATGGGTAAGAGATTGAAAACACATGTTCATTTTCATCCAGATTTGTTGACGTTTCTGGGAAGAACATTTGTCAGGATCTTCATTATGGACCAATGAGGTTTGCTCCTCCTGAGCCTCTGCAATGCTAGATAGTACAAAGTGTTGAAAAGGGGCTTATGGTGGAAGTCTGGCCTGAAGCAATTGGCTTTGAGCTACTTGGCAGTCCTTTCTTTTGATGCACTGCTGGTGAACACAAAGGCTCAGAGGGTGAGCTCTCCACTAGCTCCTTCTCCGTCCCTTCCTATTCACCATGAGGTCAGCCAAGCCAGGGCTTTTTTGTGATGCGCACACTGTACTTTCCTTCCTCTCCTTGGAATTTGTTCCTCCATTGTACATTTCTGCTGGCAGAAAAGTTTCTCGCACTTCTGAAGGATCTGTAAAGCCTTCTCTGGGCCCGGCTTGGGTCCAAATACTGGGTCTGCTTGTCTGCCTCTAGGATAACAGGCTGGCCATGTATATGAACCACTGCTGAGGTATTCTGTTAATTAAGAGAAACCATTTTCTTACCCAGCTTCTGTTGTATGTCTCCTCCCGAAAGCCACTCTGGAGGAGAGATTCAGTGAGGAAAAAGGTAGGGTGAGCAATTAAAGAATGTGATGTAAGCTACAAATGTGTTTCCTTTCCTGGCACAGTCACCACCAGTCACCACTCATCCTCCTACAAGTCCAAGTCCTCCAGCACCGTGACCTCCACCAGCGGTCACTCTTCAGGGAGCTCGTCTGGAGCCGTTGCCTATAGGCAGCAGCGACCAGGAGCACATTTCCAGCAGCAGCAGCCTCTTAATCTAAGTCAGGTAAGTCAGCCGAGACCAATTTTGGTGGTGTGTCATCCAGCCATTACCTACTGCTCCTCCAGCATGGACTGTCCCATTCCAGTCTAATGGTAGTTGGGCTCCATGTCAAGTTTGATTGGCTTGTTTCAGCTTCACTGCAGGCCTTGATCTTCCAGCTCAGGCAGCAGAGGTAGTGCACATCCCACCCCTGAGTACTCCTACCGTGTGTTTTGAAGTCAGATGATCTAACAGAGTAAGTTGTCATACTGTAAAGAGAGAAGGTGCAGTAGTTCCTTCAGAGACACAGAGGATGAAGCAGGACTGCTAGGAAGGACTGAATTCTCCTTAGCTATAGGTAACTGCAGGGACAGTATCTTCCAAGTGAAACGAGTGTATCAGCCCAGCTGCAGGTTTGGGAGAGGAGTCCCCATCAGGTGGGGCAAGGCAAAGGAGAGTCCCTGTGCATATGCATGACCTTGTGTTGAGTTTCACCCATCCCATAGTAAACCTGGGCTGAACACTGGGCAGGTCCCATTAGTTGGCAGCATGCTGTTCTGAAGGTGTTTCATAGTCTGTGATCAAAACACCCAAGGGAGATTCAGTAAATCATGCCATATGCATGTACTGCACCTGGGGCATCTCTCTTCCCTGAGATGAGGTAATGGGAGTTGGGAAGTTTTGGCACGGTTAACCAGTGTTTGAAGAGGAGAAAGTCTGGAAAGCTCAGGGGACAGTGCTGGCTTATATCCAAAGCTGGATATAAGCAGAACTGAGTTGTTTTTTTTTAATAATAACTGGGGAGAGAAGAATGCTTCTCCCACCCCCCACCCCCCCCCAAAAAAAATATATCTGAAATGTTAAAATTTAAACAAACTTGAAATAAGAGTGAAAATGGAGGAAGTAGCCAAGATGCAGTTTCCAAGAGTAGGGGGAGTGCACAACAACAGTGCAGGGATTGCTTACAAACAGGATAAAAGGGCTTGGAAGAATAGAATTAAATAACAAGGAGCATTGCCCTTCTTGCCCTCTAATTCCTATTTTATTGGTTATTTAATACTCTGACTACAAACGACTGAGAAAACTCCTTGACATTATTGTGCAATTCAAAAAAAAGAACTAACTTAGGATATCACTGAAAAAGTACATTGCTGCTGTCCTACTGCAAGAAGTTGCCTGCGCTCAAGTAATTATGGCTGATTACGTGAAAGCTGCAGGATCTGATCGAGCTGAGGGTTTTGTCTATCAAGTAGTCATTTTTACTAACTGTGGAAATGGTAACTACGAAGACCTAAAATGAGCAAAAATAAATTGCCTCTTTCTGGCATAGCTAGGCAGCTTCATCCTCCTGAGCTATCAGCAAGCTGTGTTTCTTCAGCAGAGAGTTCACTAACAAAAGCCATGTGCTTGTGACTGGACTTGTGGAAGATGCTCTTAGGAGGTGGGCATCCAAGGTTGGGTCTTCGTGGTAGCTGTGGCTCAAACCGGGTCCTTTTGGGGGCCATTTAGGTGAATGTATCAAATCACAAGGACTTCCTAGGCTTGGGAGGGACCCTTTGCTGTCACCTATTTCCGAGGGCAGACTGTGGTGATGCTGAGGGTGTTAGGAGGAGCACAGGGGACTTCTCTGGTGTCGAAGAGAGGTTCCCGGGCATCACTGAGGTGGTAAAGAGCCATCTCCTTTGTTGTAACCACTTATCACTGTTGCTGTCTTTATCCAGGCCCAGCAGCACATCACGACCGATCGCACAGGGAGTCACCGGAGACAGCAAGCCTACATCACTCCAACAATAGCTCAGGCCCCGTACTCTTTCCCACACAACAGTCCCAGCCACGGTACAGTCCATCCTCACCTGGCCGCGGCTGCCGCTGCTCACCTACCCACCCAGCCCCACCTCTACACATACACAGCCCCCGCCGCCCTGGGCTCCACAGGCACCGTCGCACACTTGGTGGCCTCGCAAGGGTCTGCACGACACGCCGTGCAGCACACTACCTACCCCGCCAGCATCGTCCACCAGGTCCCCGTCAGCATGGGCCCACGGGTGCTGCCCTCACCCACCATCCACCCGAGCCAGTATCAGGCTCAGTTTGCCCATCAGACCTATATCAGTGCTTCTCCGGCCTCCACAGTCTACACTGGATACCCACTGAGCCCCACCAAGGTCAACCAGTACCCTTACATCTAAACACTGGAATAAGGAGTAAGAGACGCACCCACCCCCGGGGAAGTGAGGCGGCTGCTTTTGTACTGAAGAACAGGACAAACTTAACAATACAATGGGAGGCTCACGTGAAACTTGAACGAAGGAGACTTTAAGGAAGAAACGAAAAAGAGGAAAGAAGGGGGAGAACCAATTCTACACTTTTTATTTAAAAAAAAAAAAAAGAAAATGGAAAAAAAAAAAAGAACAGAAAAAAAAATATAAAACAAACCACAAAAAAACAACCATTCTGCACCAAACTTGAGAGAGAGAGAAGCAGAAGGACCCTCCCGCGGGTCCTGTCTTTTGAAGAACTTCACCAACAGACTTTTAAAGGTTATTTTCATCCAGTAGTGAGCTACATTTATAAATTTGTTGTCCAGAACACCTAAAATGAAATCCATTAGGTTTTTAATCCAATAGGTATATGGATTGGGGATTTATCCAGCATTTCAAAGAGTTTATACCCCATCTTTGCAGTGCTCTTTGTATTTCAAAACATACATAAATTTGTTTTTTTTTTTCCTGGAAATAGAAAGTGGGTTAGGGAGGCTGAGGGAGGAAAAGGAAATGTTGTCCCAGTGCTGTAAATTTGGATCTAGCACTGCGTTTAGACACACCTGGGCAAAAGAGGCCGTGCAGCACTGGTTAGGAGCAGAAGCAATGGGGATGTTTCTCCCTTTCCTTGAACACACTGGATAAATCCCTGAGAAATGCTGTTCTTAAACGAGATCTCTAATAATGTATGTTGGATTTCAGTTGCATTTGATTTTGTTTTATTTGGAATTCTTCCTTTTCAGTCCCTAGCCGTTTTAGTATAGGAGGAGACATTTTAGCTACCCCCCTGCCCCGGTAGAATGTAGCACTATACAGGTCATAAGCCCTTTTTACTCTTTTTTGTGTTGAACTTCAACGATACCAATAGACTATTCCTCAATGTGATTGCACAAAGAAAAGTGATATAACATAGGCATGTAACAAATGTGATTGTCCAGGTATGTACGTGTGTGTGTGTGTGTGTGTGCGCGTGCGTGTGCGTGCAGATGCTGCCTTCTCTCTGTGGTGTGTTCCTCGGCACAGCCATTACAACTGTCACAGTCTTAGTTTTACATCATTCCCTCGTAGTGCCTTACCAAACTACAGACGCGGTTTAAGGGTTTACTTCCACTGGTACTCCTAGGAACTGACTGAGGCTAGTCGGAATTTACTCTCAGCTCTTCTTTGCTTTTTTAGTTTGGGTTGTTATTGCTGATTTTCTTCTGGTGGTGGTGGTGGTGGTGGGTTTTTTTCTCCCACATCATCAATCTTAGCTCATTTGGTGAGGTGTTGGGGGGGCTCATTGAGGTTACAAGTGCGTACAACTGGGTGTTTTGTTGAGCACTGGATGGGCTGGAAGTGACTGGGTCAGTTGTGAGGCCCAGGGTGACTCCCAGAGGGCTGGGGATTTGTTTGTGGACTGGTCTGGTTTTATCCTGTTGAAATAGCAGATTTTCTCCCCAGAAACTGAATTCTCCTGCTGTTTGCCAGCATTCTCAGTGGAGTTGTCGGGTTGTCCCAGTGGTATGTCTGAAATGGGAACAAAACTTCAGCCTGTAAAAGGGGGAAACACAAGTTACAGCCAGCATCTCTCACTACATCTGTCAAAGGGAGGGGGTCAGGAAAGGACTGGAGCCCCAAAGAAACATGAGAAAATCCAGCTGAAAGCATCAAACTCAGGTTTCTTAAGTGGAAAGAATATTGTAATACATCAGGCCTTACCCACTGTAACATAGCTGTGGCACTGCATGCTTCCCCTCCTGCCTTCTCGCATATTGCCCATTATATTGTCTGTGGCAGCAGAGTGACCCTGGGACCAGAGAGCGCAGTAGTCCTACGTGTCCTCCATGCCGAGAACGCTATGTGGTTGTCTCGTTTTCCAGCCATGTCTAAAGAGAATTTTTCCCACAGTTGGGTTCGGTGCAGAGAGGAGTTTCATTGGTGCATCAGTTCTTGGAAGTGTCTCTGTAGTACCCATGCCTGTGGATGGCCTGGGGGGTAAGGAGAGCAGAGAGTATGATAGAAGGTTTCTGTGAAGGCTGAAGACTGTGTGGCTGCTAGGTTCCACTCTACATTTCTCTGTAACCAGAGCATGGAGTATTCAGATGTTTCACAAGATGCTGGAAACCAGCAAGTTCCTCAGCCCTGGGGCGAGGGCTTGGTTCCCTGGGTGACAGTGGGGAAGGAGGCTTTCTCAGGTGGGAAAAGCTGACAGAAAGGCAAGTGTATTGTCTTGTGGTAAGTGCTTGGCTGGTCTGGAAGAAGGGATCCTGCTATGTACAGGCTGTTCAACAAGGCTGTTGTCTTCTGGCAAACCACCAAATACCCTCCCTTGTTGCCAGCTCTGGTTCCTGGGCTACCCTTGCACAGTTTTCTCCTCCTGCCTGTCCTTCATTCTAGCTCAATATAGTGTAGATGAGGATGCGATCTCCCAGCAGCCTATGCACCTTACCCCCTCTTCCTATGGAAAGACAACACATCCCCTTTCATCTGAGGCAGGACAGGAAAGCCCTGCTGACTCTGTTGCATTCCTCTCCTCTTCCACCAGTTTGGGAGCGAAAGCATCATGCTGCTTGTGTCATGAAAAGGAAATATGTGATTTTATTGTATGGTTATTATGATTATTATTTTATTATTATTATATTTTACTCTGGGTTTTAATTGCACACACATTCCTTAAACTTTGTGGTTTAGTTTTTTTCTTTATTACTATTGTTATTGTTGTTAATTTTATTTCTCTTCATCAGTGGCATCGGAAGGGTTGCTGTGTTTGTGAAAACTGCAGGAGGAAGGGGAAACAACACTGTCCTGAGGATGAGAACTCTGCCACTAACTTAGGGGAAGTAGGGTGGTTACAGCCTTGAGGGACAGGAGTTATACTTCAGGTCACATCTGTATTTTGAGAATAAGTTCAGAAACATTCATTCATTAGGCCAAAACCAAACAGCAGCTAAAGTAATGATCTGTTAGGAGAACTGGATCAAAGGCACATAAGGATCTTGGTGCCTTAGGATCCAGGTCACTCTCACTTCATCGATGGGATGTTTGTATGAGATCAAGACCTGTTTGTGCTCTAGGACATAATCACTGGGCCTTTTCAATGAGTCCAAGGCCATGCTACACATATAAGGGTTTGGTTTTCCCAAGGGAGAAAGCAGATAGATGGCTGTCCAGAAACAGTCCTATCAGAGGAGCCATGGCAGAGGTGCCTGAGTGTTGCTCTTAGTCCCATCACTGGATAAAGGATACTGGTGCCCATGGACAGCATTACCTGGGTAAAACATGACCACAGACAAGGCAGGGTTCCTCACCTGCTCTTCTACCCGCACTGCAGGTGTTCACAGGGCCAGGATGCTTAATTTGCTTTTAGGGGTTTGTTGAGGTCTTTTTGATGTAGATTTTCTTTTCTATTATAATTATTTGTAGTGGATTTTTTTAAGCTATTCTGGTTTCTAGAGTTTAGATGTTAGTGTTTTCATTTGCATCACCTGCTCTGTCAGAATGGGGGGAAGCAGTGAATGAATTTAAATTCCATTAAAAAATAGGGTAGGGCTTCAGCAGAGACTTAATCATGCACTTGAGTGCTTTGCAAAAGAACAGACTTAAACCCTTCAAGTTAATTACTTGTTTTTGTGCTTCTCTGGCCTAGGACTGGCAAAGTGTGGAAGGTTGCAATCTCAATCACAGTAATGCTTTACTTGCATTGTGTTTTCCCTGCATACCCATCTGATCTGCTCTCCCATGAGTGCTCAAATCTGATTTTTGGGGTGCATTTGGCAGTAAAACTGTTACAACAGTGCAGGCTGGCAGTGAGAAGAGGCATGGTGTGTATTGGAGGAACCTTCATTCCTACTGGGAGGAGCTGCTGATCTTTCAGATGTAGGTGATCAGGTGATGATGATGGGCCACAGTGATTGCAGGGGATTCACAGCACAGCCATTGAACCGTTTTGATGGTGTGACATGGTGTGATGGCTTTGTTTTCTGGTGGGTATGGGGAGTTGAGCAACACCTCCTCCCTCACACCTCCCTGAAGGCATAGTATGGAAAGGGTGGTGTGGTTAGTCACAGGGGAAACGTGGTGAGGTCGGCAGAGGAATCAAAAGCTTTGCATGCTGCTGGTGCCGCCTACATAATAACAATCGGCTTGTGCTCAAAATGAGATTGGCATGGTTGGGTTGGTGTTCTTTGTGTGCTTGGGGTATACAGCATGGGAACTTGAGAGGGGAGGTGAATGTTTAGATACTGGAAGCTTTATGGACAGCTTAGGGTTGGCACAGTGAAAAGGCGATCCCTTTCCTCATCGTCTCATCTTGGCGTTCTTCTTGTGCTGGAAGCAGAATGAAGCGCGGACATTACCTCTTCTCAGAGGTGTATGTTCAAAGTCCTGCAGTAAAACCAGATTGCAGGAGGCAGGGAAGAGAATCACTAACATGAGCAGAACAGAAAACCTGAAGGGAAGCACTTTCTCACTACAAACTGGGCCAAATCAAGTTCTTTGAGAGAGCAAATGCAATTGCATCTTCCTCAGCAGAGCTGTACCTGCTTGCACCCAACAAATTGGGCCTTGGCAGATCTCTTTCTCCCTCTCTCTCTCTCTCACTTTCTCTAGTTGTTTTGTTGTAATACTCAAAACATTCCAAGAAAGGGATGCTTCTGTTTGTGACATTTTTCCTTGTTTATACTCTGAAGGGATGATGTCTTGTAATTTGAGTTGAAGGCAATTCCATTAGCAAACTTAAAGGGCAATAAACCTGTTTTTTTTCTTTAACCAAAGATACTGAGAGAGAGAGAGAGAAAAAGAGACCCACACACATTTCAGAAATTAAAATCACGACCACCAGGCAATGGGGATACACTGTGGAACTCCATCTTTCCTTTCTCTTCTTTTTCTTATCATTTCGAGTAGCTAACTTGACAAGCAGAGAAATTCACACTAAATATTGCTGCTATCCTAAACGTTAGGGGGATGTCAGAAACTTTATTCTTCTCTCATTATTGTTCACATTGATTAAAGTGTTTCAGTGGCAACAATGCAGTGTGGCAATGGTGAGCTGCGTAGCAGGGATAAGCTTCCAGATGCTCTGCATGCTCCTGTAGTGTTTCCTTTCCTGGATTAAGTCTGCTGGTTTTGTTCCATGGGTTGGACCTAAACAGTGCTGCCATGGTTGGGCCAGATGTGTTCTTCCGTGGCTTGGCAATCAGCCTGTCAGAGAGCAGCAGACTTGTGGACCAAGTCCTGGATACCTGTATACAAGGTTTGCAGGAATAGTCTTTGTTGAGGGTAGGCAACGCAGAAGTGAAATACGTGGAAAGAGAATGACTTCCCCCTTCCTGCTGACAGTTGTCCCTGCTGTGGTCTCATTTGCTGTGGGAGCTTCAGAGCAGTTATCTGTGGTCCAGGGCACTCATCCATGTCACCCTCCATCCTTATGTCTTGACAGTGCTCCTGTGAGGAGTGGTCCCACAGCTTACTTCTTGTGGCCCACTTCTATGCCTGCAAATCACTCTGCTCCCTTCATACATGGGGAGGAAAAGATGGACCTGTGCTGCTGGGGTTTTCCTACTGCTGTACTCCCACAAATCTGCCTCTCATGACAGAGTTTCAACCTGGGCTGCTGATGTTGAGTGAGGTACACTGTTGTACAGCGGTGCTTAAAGCCATGCTGGGAGTAAATGGCTGTGTGCAGGCTCCTTCCTAGAGCAATGCATTGAACAGAAGATGCTGGGCAATCTAGGCTGGTCCCCATCCCCATAGTCCCTCCTTCCTTCCACCCCGGAACTCCACTACCTGCAAGAGACACTGTGATGCCACCACGCTCACCACCCACCACAGGCACACAGTGAGACCCACCACAAGGGGCAGCTCCTCAAAGGAATTGCTGGCAGCGTGCAGAGGAGCTCTGCTAACCCAGGGCTCCATGCTGAAGGTGTCTTTTTTCCCCCATGACAAATGACGTTGCTGGAAGTGACCAGAAGTAGTAGTTACCTGTGAGGAGCTGCTGGTGCAGGTGTGAGAACCAGACTGGAGGTGACCCATGCTGTGCTCTATGCGTGTCAAATGTTTTCAGTTGGAGGACATGGTTTAGAGCATTTGTGTGTGTCAAGAGTGAAATTTGAATGGCAGATTGGCTTGGTTCATCAGAAGTCTTAGGAAGCGTACTAGGAGGATTTGTGTTTGGCATTTATGGTTTGGAACTCCTGTTTCTCATTTACGGGTTAGCTTTGTCCTTCCAGTTTTAGCAGTGCTGCTATAACAGACTATTCATGTGTGTTTGAAGATAAAGTTTTTGTTTTTAATCTTTTGCTTATCATAGTTAAGCTAAGAAAGGCAATACTAAAGGTATATTTTTTTCCAAAAAATGATATTTTTTACTGCACTGATAAATATTGTGACATCTCTGTTCTTAACTCTTTTGCTGTGAGGGGAACTGTATGCAGATTCACACAAACCTTGTAAATACTTGCGTGTACTTCTGACAGCCAGGGATTATTTTTTTCCCCTTCCTTTCTTTTTTTTTTCCCTTTCCCTCTTTTCCTTTCTTTCGTTTCTTTCCTTTCTTAACTTTCTTTCTTTCTTTCTCTTCTTCCTCTTCTTCCTCTTCTTCTTTCTCTTTTTTTTTCAAACAAGGTTTCCTCTTTGAAACAGAAAGCAAGGGGGCAACAATGCTCAGAGCAAAAGCAAAGCTTATCCCACTTTCAGAACATAACCAAGGAGTTTTTGCAGTGCTGGCATAGAGTTAATATTTAATGCCTATGCATTTTGATTTTGTTACTTTTTTTTCCAGCAAACTGTTTGGAAAGGAGTAAGACAGATAGAAAAGCTTTAGTATGGGATTCTGATCAGAAACGATACCCATCTATTTTATGGCACCTCTAGTTTTCCTTTTGTTTCCTTTCCTTTAAAAAGAAATTAAAACTGGCTTGTTGCAGGCTTGCTGGCCTGAGCTCTAGGTTGGTCGGCGGCTGTCCTGTGGTTGCTTGGTGCTTCGGGACCGCCGGCTCCTTTGGAAGCAAACTCACTTATCAGGATTCTGGATTCTGATTGCTCCAAAAGGTACCCCCCAGCACTGCGGGATACCTTAGTTTTTTTAAAGAGAAGGATTTAGATACACTTATATTACACAAACTGTGACCTAATGGCAATAATTACCTCAAATGTGGGCATTCATCCTGGTTTTAGCCTTTTTGAAAACATGTAGCCAGCTTGAACTTCGATTCAAAGACTGAACTCCGTAGGGGCGGAATAGCGATAAATGCCCACCCTGGTCATTGTTGCTGGAGTGAATTCTGAAGACAGTGAATCTTTAAAAAGAAAAGGAAAAAAAAAAAAAGAAATTAAACCAAGGAATAGATTACTCTTTTATGTATTTTAATCAATTGTGATGTTAAAATGCACATGTAAGTATATATGTTTATAGCTACTGTAAAATGCTTTGGCCTTCTAGAAGATATTTAATGAGTCACATTTTAAACCAATATGAACTGAATAATAGACTGTGGCTACTTAAACAGTTTTCTGGCTACATTTTATAGTTATTACAGTGTTTTATAGTTTACATTTAAACTGGTACTTTTTAAGGGAAAACTTGTGTTTATAAGTGACACCCTCAAAAACTCAGTACAGCTGCCTCTTTTTAATTTCGCCCGTTAAAAATGGGAAAGTCCAGTGTGTCTTTAATGTGTATATTCTGTTTCGAGATATAACATAGTGTTGGAAAGTCAGTCCAGAGATCAAGTATAATTCACTGTATTTCCAAAGTCTGGTCGAAAAAACACTCCACCACTTTGAAGGTTTAGTCCAACAGATAAGCTACTTGTTTGTTTGCTTGTTTTAATAACGTGTTTTATCAGGCTCCTTGGGTTGAGGCAGGGAGCACAATGCTAAATTCACTGTTCTATGTAGGATCCTCATCTGGATGAAGATACCCGCATCAGGAGAATGAAGGATATTCAAAGGAAGGATTATGTTGTACTATTGATAAATCATTAGCCAAACTATTAATTCCTGAGTTAGCGAATGCCTGTTTTTATTTTGGGGGGGGGGGGGGGTGGGGGGTGTCGGGGTGTTGTGTGTGTGTGTCTGTGTGCATGTGTGTGACAGCCACTCGGAGGCAATAATGCTGTAATTTGGCTTTCATGTGTTCACCCCTTTCTTACAAGCAATGCTTACCACCAGAGACATGTTTTGAACCAGTAAATGAAACACAAAGTTCACTGACCATCTCCTTGTCAACTCTGTTTTCTCAGCCCATGCCAGTTCCCATCAGTGCTGTTACCCTGTACTTTGCATTTTGATATATCACATTTCCTACTCCTCAGTCTCACTTAGCTGTCTAGTTTTGTCTATTGTGTTCCTTCACTCGGGTAACCAGTGAACATGGTATAAATGTCTGCTGGGCAAAATGGTACTCTGAGGCCATGGAAGTACAGAAATTGGCTTTTAAAATATGTATATGAATACCTCTGGAGAACCGAGCTTCAGTTGTGGAGCTCATGTACTCGTGGGAAGGCTCCTTTTCACATTTCCATCATGCCTGACAGGGCTGGTTCAGCCAGCCTAGAGCAGAGGTAGTGAAAATGGGTGATGGGTGATGCTCTGCAGTTGAGTGCCTGTGCTGCTCCCAGTACAATCATCAGCGGTGCGGCTGGGAGAGTGCATCCTGCCTCCTCCTCCTCTCAGCACCATTCCAGGGCTGCCGTGCCCATCTCCTCACCCCCATTGCCAAAGCGATAACGTATCACGCGGCAAGCCAGGACTGTCAGCAGGGCTCAGGCCAGCTGAAAAACATCCATCCTTGCTCACCACGCACTGCCACCCAACCCACAGGCTTCACTGCCCCCATCACCTGCCTGGCCTTCTGTTCTCATGGGGGGAGTCAGGCCCACAGATACCAGCACACTCACATGAAGGAGCCATAGAACCTTGTTGAATGCCTCAGCTAGCAGTTTGTTAGGCAAGAAGGGGTTTCTGGCACTGGCAACACATATCCTGTAGGGTCTGGATGGTTACATATAGCACCTTTGCCCTCAGCAAGGAAATAAAGCGCTTTTGCAATGCTTCCACCTCATGTGGTTATGTACAACACTTCTGGCTTTTCTCCCCTCCCCAGCCCTTATGTGTTTGATTTTTTATTTTCTTGTATTTTTTTTTTTCTGTATCCTTCTCAAAACAAAACTTCCACAGATTTTCCAGGGCACAACCATTTCAGGTGTAAAAAAGGATCTCCTCATCCCATGTTTCACCAACAGAGCAATGGAGGCATTTTGGGTACCAGATTCTACTTGGGCAGAACCAGAATGTAGCCTGTATCTTCATACCAAATCAAATTTCTGAAAAGGAGAGGAAGTGTCGTTAATAGCTTTATTAAAGGAGTGTGTGTGAGAGAGAGGGAGTAAGAGAGGGAGCAAGAAAGAGAGAAGAAAGGGGGGCATCTCGGAAGGTGGAGTCTTGACTTTGGGTAGATCAAACGAACCAGCGGGTGAGCTGTAAAACCCTTGTAAAGCCAGGAGGGGGGAAACGGAGGGAATGATTTATGCCTTTCGACTGCCCACAAGCCCAGCGTACTCTGGATGGAAAGTGGAAGTTAATCTACACTGCACCAAAACTACTAAGGGGAAGTTGGGGGAGGGCTGTGAAAAGCTGACACAATCACAAGGGAGAAGATGCCCCTGCCCCAGCTCTGGACCTCAAGCGGTTCTTTCTCTACAGCATCATCTCAGCCCAGTAACCCCACGAAAGCCCTGAGCCGTTGTGTTCCTTCACTGTACGGTTTCTGTAATAAGAGTGTTAATCCATGTTAATCTTTGTGGAAATTATTGTGTGGAACAGTATTTTCTTGTGTACGGCTTTTTTCCTATGTGAATTGTCCCTTTCTCTTTTCCTTTTGGGTTTGTTTTGCAGGGTTTTTTTTTCCTTCCTTTTTTTCCTTTATTTTTCTTTTTCTTTTGGTAATGCGTCTTTCTTCTTTTAAAAGAAAAAAACAAAAACAAACTGATGTGTTGTAGACCTATATGTAACCTATTCCTTAGTCTCATATTATAGGTATGTTATAAGAATGGATATTTTACTTGGCTTTAGAATGTTTTACAAGAAAACTAATTCTTAACCAATCAAGTTCTTGCTACTAAAAAAAAAAAAAGAAATGCTTGTGTTTTTCATCATGATGTTGTGTGCTTCTAATTAATAATCATTTTCGTTGTAGAAAAATGGAGTGAATTTATATTAGTCTTGGAAACTAATAATAGCATTGTAAATTTATGAGATGATTTTAACAGAAAATACATTATAGAAGAATATAGTTATTTTAATTGTAATATTACTAACTGTAGGGTGAGAAAGGAGGTCCCGTTGTGGTGAACTATGTTATAGCTTGTTATTCACGGTTTCTTTTTGATCATTTTTTCGGTCTCTGAGGTGAAACGAGTTATTAATCAGAATTTGTCAACTCACATATGCATATTGTATATGTGTAGAAATGTAATCACACTTTGTCTTGGAATTACATTAAACTGTTTTAAGTCACTGCAAAGTTTGTATGCCTGTGTGTCTTCTCACTAGCTCAAGTTTGGTCTGAACATCTGGTTACTTTTCAGTTAATCTTAGTTAATCTCCTCAGTCTATTGGAAAGCAGCAGTAACAGTATCATTAATAATGGATGTTTTCCTTTAGATGTTTAGGTTTGTGAGATGTATTTCTTTCCCAGGGAAGAAAAGCATCTGCATTCAGATGTCCAGTTCTGGGCTCCACTGAAGCACAGGAGGCTGCTCAGAGCTGCTGTGTTCAGCTCCCTCGAGAGCTCCCTGCTATGTCCTGCTGTGCTGACTTCGTGTGGGGATCAGATGCAAATACCAGCCTGGTTTTCCTTTTCTTTATGCCTGAGCCCTCATCTCATTTGCTCCCTTTCCTTTTTTTCCTTTAATACATATTAAGATGCTTAAATCACCACCTGTTGCCAGATTTTCACCATAGGGTTTGCTCAGGAGCAAACTGGAGGAGTGTCTGCAAAGGGTACCCTCTTATACCATGGAGGAGGCAAATGGCTCCTCAACTCCTCTCAATAGAGGCAGAGTAAGACCTACCTGATTCTTTGCTGGTCTTTCCCAACACAGTGACTCCTGACCAAGATGTGGAATCCATCTCATTATTGCAGCTTGTCCATTCCAGGGGATCACCAGAGGGATGGTCAGTGGGTTGTACCCAGCTGTGTAAGGTACAAGGGCCACCCTTTGCATTGGGTGTCTAATAAATGGCTTCTACAAGCATGTGATAACTTCCTGATGGGCTTGTATCAGGACATAAACCTTCAGGAAGTGCAGGAAGCTTGTTTCATCAGAGAATGCCAGCAGTGAGGCAAAGGCTCCTTTCCATGCACTTGGTTTTCCAGTCTTCCGTCTGGGGAATCCTGGGAATAAGCAGGGAGCATTTGCTATGAATTTCTAGGTAGATGTGAAACTTTAGGTAGCGGGAGGTCACGGGACCTTTCTCCAAGGTGCCGTAAACTGGCTGAGACCCCAACTCGGCAAAAGCAGTTAAAGCTGTAATGCCTGTCCGTGTTCAGCAAACCCACTAAGTCTGTGTTTAATTTTAAATCATGCGTCCTATTAAACTTCAAGTTATACGCTAACAGGTAATTGCATGGTGCTCTGCTGGAAACGGGGAGTTTACTGGGTCATGGTGTAAGGAGGAGACATCAGTGAATGATCTAATCTCAGGAACAGCTGTAAATGCAGAAGAGCTAGGTTAAGTAGTGCAGAGTTTCTCCATGTTTGTGTCACGTTCAGTGTCTTCTTTGTTCTTTTGTTTTATACAACTGTAAAACTTTCAAAACCGATTTGTCATTCTGTTGTCCAAGACCAAGTCAGATAAAAATTGCATTGTAGTTGGAGAATGCACTTTCTGAGCCTTTTTCCCCAGGAGAGGAAAATAGTTTCTCAATTTAAGCAGGGCTGATTGTAACGGAGCCTATGAAAAGCAGGGGTTTTCAGACACCATATAAAGGAATGGGAATGATGAGAATGGTCTTACAGAATCCAGCACCATCAGTGGCCCAAGCCTGGACCCCAGACTGCCCAATGCCAAGGAATGGTTTGCAAGTGCAGCCGTTTCCCAGATTTCTCCTCACACTGGTGATTTATCTACATATTCACTTGTAAATTCTCCTGATTCCAGAGTTCAGTTAAATCTGAACCCCAAGAGAGTTCCTACTGACCAGAAGAGGGCAAGGACTGTCCATGCATCTTCCACTGGCACAGCTGGTAACAAGAAATTCATCCCCTATTCCTCTAAGCTCACTTAAGATACCAAACGCAACATACACATGGCTTAAGCTGCTCAGCAGAGCTTGGTGAGCCCAGCCTGCTGTGAAGCTGAGGTCAGATGCTTCTCTTCCTATAACTGGAGCTTCAGTAATGTCAGCACCTGGAGAGCATGAGTCTGAGCAGCTGGTACAAATCATCACCACCAAGCTTGGGCTGTTCCAGCATTTTCTGGGACAGAAGAAATCTCTGCTGCTGCTTCGTGTGTTCACCTCAGGCAAATGAGCCCATTCAAGGTGAGTATGGCTCTAACACAAAACTAGGAGGGTAGGGGACACACTGACATGATATATGCATAGTGATGCTGCTGTTCCCAACGTGTGCTGCTTGTCATCAATGCAGCAGCTACATTTTGATTCTTTGGCATCCAAAGTTTGGCACCTAAATTCATATTTATGCATATATGAGTAGAGCTTGTCTGACTAAGCACTGCTCTGCCCTCCTAGTTGCTACTAACTTTAAATGGAAGTAGAAAAGGGGAACTGGGTGAGGGAAAGGGATAGTCCTGCCCTGTGAAACACAAACTATTATCCCTTAGTGACTTACACACACTTGTCAGATCTCCACAGCACACCCATGCTGGAGCTGTGGCCCTGCATGGTGTAAATTCTTGTATTCTCTCTCTCCTGCTATGCCAGTCAGGCCAGGGTAAACATGCTTGCCTCAGCATTTCCTGCACTGTGCTTTCCTTTCATGTTTTCTCTTGCAAGGTAGCTGTGCAAATAATGAACAATAAAGGCTGTTATTTAAAGGCCCTAGCACCATGCTGTATATCAAAGTCTCTGCTATCTGGGGCTTTTGCTCAAAGGGAAGCAGCCACAGGAGGAGCTCGATGCAGAATCTGAGCCACAGCAAAACCTATTTGTCAAGGCACCAAGATGGGACAGGAGCAGGTTATCCAGGCAGTGCTGTCATCCTTGTGTGAGCCCTGGGGCACAGCACAAGCCATGGAGCAGTACTCCCTGTGTTAACCCTGTAATGATGTCCAATGACAAGGCACACCAGATAGCTTAAGTACGCTAAGCTCCAGGCTGTGTTTGTGCACAGGCCTTTCTGGACTTGTCCAGATATGTGATTTTGGGATGCAGGAGGCCACAAGTCCGGGAAGCATCTGGAACATTTCCCGTTTGTACTTGGACTACCTCTGGTGTGTTAGCTCATTAATTATGAAAACATCATTTTATTATCTTTTTTTCTTTTTATTCAAAGCTCAATAAAAATAATTAATTAAAACTGTAGGAATGTCACAGGAAAAAGAAAGGGGAGGGAGGATGAGTATGGGTAAAAAGAAGGACTTGGTGTAGTTCACAATACTGTGTCTGGACCCTGAGACAAAACTTCCCATCCCCTCCAGATGCTCACAGACAGTCTGGAAATGCACAAAAAAGGAGGAAGGCTGCTACCGAACTGCTCCCCCATGGACCAGGGTTTGGGTCACAGCTCCATTGCAGCAGACAAGCTCCCTTCAGCTCTGGGAGGATGTTTCTTCCACACCCAAATACCCCTGATCTGGTTCTTTCCCCCACTCAGATACACACCTCCTCAGTTTGTGGAGCAGGAGTGATAGAAATAACAAAGGCAGGTCTGGAAGGTGGCTGCAGGAGGCCTCAGTGAAGGTTCAACCATACTTTACCTACACAGATTGTTTGTCTACCCTGTTCTTAAAAACATTATATCACATGGAGTCCCCAGATACTGGAGCTCTGCTCTCTTCTGTATCAGTGAGCCAGTGCTCCCTCTTTATCGCTGCTTCCTCTGGGCTCAGAATACCCCCTTCTCTTTCATTGAATGATCCTTGTCCTGCATGATCCCATTTCCTCACCTCTCCCCGGCCTCCTTTATTTTCTTTCAGTATTGTTTTGACCCCAGCATGTGTGTGCATAATTAGCAGGGCGGGTGAAAGCTGAGGAGTGCTGGAAGGGCTGGTGCAGCCTGCAAGGATCGGCCGCGAGTAGTGGAGGGTGACGGGAAAAGCAAATCCCATTAGGTTGGGATTTGTTAGGGAGGCTTTAAGGCTTTAAAATAATATCATGAATGGCTGTGTTTGCATGGAGGCAAGGCCTAGAGATACTGATGGTGATAGCTCACTGTTCAGCCTTGTGATAAGCACCTCTATCCTAGCGTGTTTTAACCTTTCACGTGTGTGCGCCTCTCTGGTGTTAAAACGCAGGCAAGGAAGAGCCAAAGTGGCCAGAAATCCTTTCCCTGCATCCATGCAATCCCCCCCTAGCTGTGTACTTGCCTCAGTCGTATACTCTAAACCACCACCTGCCTTTATGCTGCCTGGTAAAATATGGAAATAGGGATGCACAGCCCAGATAGACAAAACAAAGGAGGTAAAAAAGACTGTGTGAAGGGGCAGGGTCTGGTATTACTGGGAAAGGTGGAAAAAGGGTACAAAGTGTTCTGAGACTGGATATAAAAATGAAAGACAACCAAGTGGAAGGGAAAGGAGTAGAAGGAAACAGTTGAAAAGAGGGGATTTTCAGATGCAATGAGTTTCCACGGCCCTAACCAAAGGGGGAAGAGTGGGGAGGGGTTGCTCAATGCCTTGAAGAAAATCAGGTCCTCTCTCAATCAGGTTTTTCCACCCAGCCCCCGCAGCAGTGAGCTGTGCACAAAGCAGTCCATTGGGTGCAGGAAGAAGGCGTTTTCCCACCAGGTCCGGCAGCGGAACCGTGACTCCATTCCCCCTGGGAGCTGCCTGCAATCAGGAACCATCTCTCGCAGCGCTGGGCCCTTTCGAGGCGTGGGGCCTCCGCGGCCGGCAGAGGGCGCTCGGTGCCCTCAGCGCCCTGCCCGGCTCGGCTCGGCTCGGCTCGGCTCGGCTCGGCTCGGCTCGGCTCGGCTCCCCCCGGCGAGTGCCAGGTACGCGCAGTCAGTACCAAGAAGTGAAGGGGTTTCAAATTCCTGCCTTATTCCCGTTGTTCAGCTGCAGTTAGGCGGCTCTGGAAAGTTAGCGGTGTCCAGCGTGTTGCACTAGATGAGGTGCTTCCACATGAAATAAGGCAGGCTGGCTGTCGAGTGACGTCTTTAATTCCTGAACACGGAGGACATATTCAGGTATATGGGTACGAAAGAAGGCTGGGTTGAGATTAGGTAATACTTTACTTATAGGTAAAGAAGAAAACCCACATCTCACCACTTCCCATCAGCAGACTGATGCTCTGCCAGTCCCTGAGCAACAGCAGCTCTGGATTCTCCCCCTTCCCCAAGTTTTTACTGCTGAGTATAATGGAATATCCTTTTGGTCAGTTGGAGTCAGTTGTCCTGGCTGTCGTACCTCAGCCTATTCCCCATCTCCAGCCTACCTGGGGGGGGGGGGGCAGAGGGAGAAAGAGAGAAGCCGTTGACCCTGTGCAAGCACTGCTCAGCAACAGCTAAAACAAGTGTGTGTTATCAGTGCTGTTTTGGACACAAATCGAAAACACAGGACTATATGGGATGTTGTGCAGAAAATTAATGCCATCTCAACCAGACCAGGGAGAGATGGGAAACTTCCCGAGGGGCGTTGTAATTCAGCTGCTTTGAAACAGAGGTAGCTAAAGAATACAGAGAACATAGAGACAATTACAGAAAAAATACTGACAGATTTCAGTTTAAAAAAAATAGCTGGTACTAGAGGTAAAGCAAAAGTAAGCAGAATATTCATTCAGCACTCAAGTAAGGGTAGCACTAGTGCTTTTCTCTAGGAGGAGTCAAAGATCCTCAAACACATACCTTTGATCACAGGGCTTGCCTTTGAGCACAGGGAACAGCGCTGTGCCTGCGCAGAGGGTTTTATAATGCCTCAGTTGGATATCAAATGTTAACAACTCCGACACATCCAGTGCTGGAACCATTGATTCCCAGCGATTTGATGGAAGTACTTCAACTCAAGATCTGGATGGTGAAAGGTCATGGGGGCCCATTCATCCATCTCAGTTGCCCTTCCTTTGAACAAAAACGGAGTCCTCTGGCTTCTTAAATCCATTACTCTCCAAGGGCTCCTGGCTACAGTAATGAAGATGAAGAATATCACCTCTCAGGAAGCTGAAGGGCTGTTTGGGTTGCTGGGGGTTTTCTTCACACACCACATTGCCCGATATATTTCTCCTCAGCTGCAAGGGCAGCATCCTGATTTCAGCCCCCTGAGGAGAAAACTGAGTGGAGAAAGGTGCCTGCCTTGTCTTTCCTCATTAACAGTTTTCAAAGGGGACAGGGCTTTCACTAAGAAATACCTCAATGTTTTGAGCTATGTGCAGACACTTGAGACACCAGTGACCTCCTTTACAGAGAAAGCATAACTGATAAGCAATCCCTGAGAAGTAAACTGCCTGCAGTTTACAACAGAAACAATGC
The DNA here is from genome assembly GCA_032466535.1 of Forpus xanthops. Classification (NCBI taxonomy): domain Eukaryota; kingdom Metazoa; phylum Chordata; class Aves; order Psittaciformes; family Psittacidae; genus Forpus; species Forpus xanthops. Next base: position 55,528 of record JASSUY010029311.1, read on the forward strand.
TTGGGTTCCCTGCATAATGTTTTATTATTCCTTATGTTTAATGAAAACTTTGAGAACGTTTTCCTGAACCAGACTTGTCATTTATGAGCTTATCTCACCACAAGCAGAGGTTACAGAGAAAGGATCTGGTTTTATAAGAGATTTTTGATAGGGTATGCGCCCTCCTGCCCTCTAACTGCAGGCAGAGAGGGTCACAGGGCAATGCACACGCTTACTGTACATCTTGGCTTTCTGACGCTGACTTCTCTATCACTTTTCTTCTTTTCCCTGATTTTCCTGTTTGTGATGAGCAGTTATCAGTGGCCCAAACTGGTCTGTGTTCTCTGCTACTGAGCCATCTCTCTTACTGGTCCATGGCATTATATTAACTCTCTGAACTGTGAAGCAGTTGTTCTTTTGATTATTATTGTGGCCTCTGTCTCTGTTTATTACTAGGCTTCCAAAGCAAAGAGCACAGCAACAAAGTATGTTGCTGAATACAATAACAGTCGTCTGAAACCGATTCTGCTGCATCTACTCTTTGTCCTGTGCAGCACATTTTTGTCCTGCACTCTCCATGGCCTGGCATATGCTCTTTATACAGACTCGTGATAGGTTACCCTGGCTGCATGATCTTGAATCTGTTTGCTGGTGAATAAACACTGATTTCTTTAAGGACTTGAGGGAGAAATCTTTTTCCAGTTCTCTGGGGAATGCTGCAATCAGAGAATGTGGCTTGGTGGGATGGAGCCCCACCAGTGGCTCTGACACTGCACATCGCACAAAAGGGGTCTGGCAAATGGAGAGAAGCCCTGTGACTCCTCTAGAGAAGCAAATGCAACTGCTACTGCTCTCCTGCAGAGGAGACACTGTGATCATGCTGAGCGTCCCAAAAAGGAGAATGAGAGTGACACTTCTTTTACACCTCCAGGGAAATACAATCATAAGCTCTGATCTGATGCTAACACAAAGATTCCAGCAGACTTTAGAGTAGACCTACAGATAAGAAGAAATAATATCATCTGAACCTTGCTGCCGACAACAGCTGAAAGGATGATATGCTATGATCAGTCATAGCAGTGTTGTTAAATCTTTCAGGCAAAGGTTTTGAGAAATGTAAGCCAGGGCAGGAGAACTCTCCAGCTCTACCCCCCTTATTTGTCCCCCATTTCTCAGGCAGTCTGGTCTCTCTTGTGACCAGGGGCTCTCACTAATACGTTGTGAGTACACCAAGGGGATACTGTGGGCATGCAGCTCCCTACAGCCCGTTTCTCTTGCTCTCCACCCTCCCACATTGTAGAGTTTCCTACATGCAACAGCTCTGCAGTGCTCTGCAAGGGACAGGACAATGCATCAATCCCTTCCATAAGCATGCGGAATAGGCTACTCTCTGAAGGAGATCAAGGCAGAGACAGTCAGAGAAAGGCAGGGTCAGACACAATACAGGCACAGAGCAGAGCAAGAGACTGGTATTAATTTTGTCCCAGAGAATGGCCCAGTAATTGCAGGCTGACTGGGCTTAGCTCAGTTAGGGAAAATAAAGGAAAACTTGTATGGGATTCAGTCAAGAAAGAATTAAGGGAAAGAATGTGATTAATGCCACTGCCATAGTTTCTTGGTAACTAGAAGCAAACTTGTCAAACAAAACTGATTTTTGTGCTTTGATGAGACTATATATTTGGTTGACAAGGGTAATTGCATAGTGATAATGTATGTGAAACTGTGTTGGGTGTATGAGTCAGCAGTGCACTGCATTTTGAATCTAAAAATGAATGCCATACAGTATCAATACAGCACGCTTGAACAGCACTGAGAGAAGGCCAGCTGACAGACCCCAAAGAGCCAGAGAGGAGACCAGGAGAGGTTCATGGAGATTAGGACAATTTGTTTAATCCATTCATGTGACAATTTAATCTGTGATCTAAATGAACAGAAATCACTATTGGTAACAGCAGGGCAGAAGACAGTGACGAAGACGGGCAGAGTGATTGGACATGGTCTGACAGCAAAGGGCTACTTAATCTTGGAAAGGTGGAGGCTGTGAGTAGGAGTAGATGGGGAAGTTTTAGCTTAGTTGATGGAATTAATGCGTCTGAAACATCCAAGGCCTTAGAGGAGATTTGGTGAAATGAGCTGTTTTTTGATTCTAAGGGCATAAAGGGTCCATCTTGGATCCAAAAACAATTGCCAGAGGCTCTCCAGGACACAAGACCTTCATGATCAGGGCCCTCCCCGAACACCTCTCAAGCTTCCTAAACAGCAGAAAATCTTTTCCTCCCCAGTCCATCTCCAGCTAGGGTTGTGGATAGGACACTGGTACCTGCGCCTCACAGCCTATAAGCTGTCCTACAGTACAAATAGAAGTTGAGTAGTGTAAAGATCATGTGGACTGCAGAAAAGATAACCTTCAGGTTCTGCCTCCTGCTGTCATTTGCCCAATTAGTATGCTCAGGTCTGGCATTAGGGAAGATTGTGCTGTTTCTGCATGGAATAGGATCACTCTTTTTGCAAACTGATATCCTCTTCCCTACCATCAGCCTGGCAGGGGCAGGCAGCAGCAGGGGAGCAGCTGCCCAGGAACTGTGCAGCACATCCCAGGAGGGAAAAACAGTGGTATGGAGTGACAAGTACTCATCTCAGGTTTACCAGTTTGTTGGTGGCTTTTTCCTTGGGCTTCATTGGGTTTTATTTTTCTGGTTTGTTTTGGGGTTTTCTGTTACGGAGTCTGGGAATAATGAGTACTGACACTTGTGTACTGCTGCTGAAGGGAGGAAGTACAGACTTGTGAGGCAGCTGGCACACTAAGTCATCTCATATCGCTGCCAACCAGGGATGGGTTTTTTTTCCCTCCAAGTTGTCTTTTCCAGGGTAATTGAATCCACCACTCAACATGTGAATAGGGAAACGAGCAGCCCCTGCTCTGTACTGCACTGACCCAACACACTTTGGGCCAGCAATTGTTCCAGGGGGCTCGAGAACATCTTTTTGAAACAAGCTTATTCAGCCAGAGGAAATCAGAAGATGAAATGTGAGCTGAAACAAAGAAAGAGCATTTGTACATATGTTACCAGAAAACACGGTTGTTTCTACAGTTTCCACTGACCATAAACACACCTGTTTGAGGTCAAGTGCCAAAACCAACTCTCTCTTAAAGGCTGGCTTTTTCTGACTCATCTCACACTGCTGTTCATCCATTCCTCTTTGTCTAGATGTGGTTTGCAGCATATCAGTGACTTCTTTATTCTCCCTGGGCTTAGGAGAAATTAACACTTGCCTGCCCAAAGGTATGTGGGTTGGATGTTCCCTGATACAGTTCTTTAACAGCTCTGTGATATTTGAAATGGTGTTGGTACACTGTCACTGTTTTTTCCTATTTGCTTTCCTCTAACATTCTTCTGTATAGCTTGGTGGGAAAATAGCCCACAGGAAAACAGAGATATTGTTGACATTCACAAAAATAACTTGTTTTCCCCATTGTTTATCGCACATAATTCATCTTACTATTTCTGTTACAAGTACAGTAAACTGGCAGCAGGTGATTTCTGCAGAGAAAGTACCAGGGATCTCAGTATCCATGCATCCTGCTGGGTGACATTTAGAGGCAGCATTTTAAAATGGGCCCAAGTGGCCAAAACATAGACTTCCTGGGCTCATAGTGCATGATGCCACAGGCCTGTCCCGAGGCATGGACCTATGGAGGTCCCAGCAGAAGCACAATGGCTCTGGTGCCATGGCGATGTCTGTACGACATAACATCTTCTCTGTGTACATGCATGGTTTGGCCATCCTCAGAACCATAATGTTATGTCTCATGCACATACAGAGCTAAAAAAACCTCAATAAGCTCCAAAAACGAGTATCCAGAAGATGAAGGGCTGAAGCATCACTCCCTGACCATAAACAGGAATTGTCTTTTTAATGTGATCTACCTTGTTTCTCTCTCCCTAGGAGCTTACACTGACTGTTCTTGATCATCTGATATTCCCAATGCTTGCACAGTAAGTCTGTCTTCCTTTATGTGAGCCATTGCTAGGTGACTTACAAAAGCAGGACAATTACCCTAAATGGTGAATTATTAAAACATGCCAAATGGCAGCTCTCTTCCCCATAAGCTCTTTATGAGTACTTGCCTCTTCTTTCTCTCCTGGCAGTTGGTGTGTTTGCCCTGCCCCTGGTGCACACTGAGGAACTGATTAGACTGATATGATTCCACTGAAATTGAGGGGATTACCTTTGAAATTACATTGTTTCTGTCCTTAAAACAGTCACCCTGGTCACAGTTGCATTTAAGGGTTATAAAATCAGTGCAACTGCCAGTAGCTATGAATTATACAGGTTAGACTCATTAGACCTTAGGAAACCATACAGGTTTCCCGTAACTTGCCTGAAGGTACCTGAGTTTAACCTGCTGACACTCCAAAAGTCTATCTCTGGCTCTGACCACACATAATTTATTCTCTATTTGATGCAGGGGTTTTGCCTTCTATCTTCCTCCTACACAGATTTTCATCTCTTTTCACCTTCCTTTCTTCTCCTCATTATTGATTTTGCTCTTCAGCTGCATGTCACAATAAGGGGGGGGGGGGGGGTCCAAAGCATTTCTGTGTGAGGCTGTAATGGAGCTAAGGCTGAGATGAAAGAGCAACACCAAAAATACATTAAGCAGTACACTGCTGAGTAATTTAAAATTGGTTTAGTCAAAAAATACAGCATTTGATAAGTTATCTGCAACTAAGAGAATCATTTTCAAAGGGTCATTCACTTCGCATCACAGAATCCAAGGATAAGAGTTAAGCTTCAGGCTGAACTCCCAGCCAAGGATCCTTGCTATCCTTTCCTGTTCTTTCTTTGGGGTGGAGGTGAGGATGCTAGAGCTAGGGACTAGAACATTTGACAAGATTTTTTACTGTAGCAAGAAATGACACAATGGAAAGGAGGAATAGGGATGGGAAAGATTTATAGTTGTTTCCTTGGCAACTGAAACCGTGGAGCCTCAAGCAGGAATCCCTGAGAAAAATCCTAGAGGAAGCCAGACTAGATGATCATAATCATCTCTTTTGCCTTCAGACTCTGTTTCAGGCTAAGTTTACACATCACAGTGTGGTGCTGCATAAAGAGATTGAGTTAATGCTAAATGGAAGCCAGAAGCTGTAAGGTTGTAAGAAATCCTTGGGAAGAAGAAAAGCGCTACTTGTCTCCCTTTCATAAAATGGGGAACATTTTGTCATGCAAAAGATGAAAAGATCAAATAACTTGGCAAAGATTACTAAAATGTCTTTTGCAAAACAGAGGGCACAAGCATTACATGTTCCTGCTTACCACTCTCACTGCTGCAATGGGAACACATTCCTCCTCAATTGAGGGTGCACTGAAGAGGTTCAAAGAATTAGCAGAAGGGCTAAGGCAGCAGAAAGGAGGTGAATCAGCTGCTGTTTAATGAATTATGTTTGCCCACCACACAGTTCCAAGGGGCTGCTGGCACAAAAGGGTCCTGATCCTGCACAGTGCTCAACTGCAGCAACAGTGAATCTTCATTAGTGGATTTAAATGTAAGAACTGGGGCATATATATGAATATTAATGAGAAGAAAAAAAAAAAGATTGACTAACTTCATGCTATTAAAAGATTTCTAATCCCAGAGAGTAGGTGGAGCCTTTAAAAAAATGTTTAATGAAATACAGTGTGTAATGATATACAACATTAAAGCACTAAGAATGTGGATTTTGAACCCTTCTAATTTTATGTTTATATAGTGCTTTGTGAGTGTCAAATGGAAATGCACCTTCATTTGAACATTTTTCTGCTCTATGTCTCATGTACTGGCATTTCTTAATGCAGAATTTTATGGCTATGCATTCTTGGGAGCTACTTGGCAGTGGGCAGCTAGTATCGATGAATAATGATGTCAGATAAATGTCTAACTTTCATAATGGACAGAAATTTCACTGCCTGGAGAGAAAGCTGTTCCTTTGCAGCAAAAAAGGTAGAAGATATTTAAGGCAGCAAAAATGAAGCAGGAATTTAATTTTATTATTTTGATTCATGGGTTCTCAAAATGTGACATCAGGGTTGGGGGTCATTTCACCTAATGTTACCCATCTACAAGAAAAGACCTAGCTATTGAAGCCTTCCTCTATAGTCAAAGGAAAGAGCAGGGTGAGGCCAGAGGCTAATGTCTGCCCTATCTTATCATGAAATGCATATTATATCTTCCCTTTTATAACAAAGGAATGGATCTTAGGGACTGAGTTTCAAAGAAATGTATGCATGCAACTTCAGTTAAAAAGGGTCTACTGCAACTGTCCTGGTTGATCCAAGGAGTGCAAGTTCTTTCCAAAGAGGATGTAAGAATGGTTTCCTCCTACCAAAAAGGAGAAGTCTATAAGCAATCAAGGATGCAGTACACTGAGCACAAATGAGGAAATACAGGATAGGTATTTCAGAGGAACAGAAGGAGAGGAATGTATTTGCTGCAGGAGCCAAGCCTACTGAAGCTTCAAGGAAGTATACTCCACAGTATAATGTTATTCCCATTTTTCATTCCCATGTTTCCTTCCAGAAAGATTGGTCAGTTGGACCAATTAACTTTATTTGGGGAACTTAGCATATTGTCATTGGCTCTTATAAGTCTCCACTTTGGTATTTTTCTTTGAGCACTAGATTGTGGAGTCATAGTTTAATAAAATCTCAACCTTGAAAGAAGCTCAATTTTTTTCCTAGATGTGTAGCTACACTTGAAGACATGAACTTCAAAGGCTCCAAAAGGGGAAAAGCAAATACAAAACTAGACATGATCCCTTTAGCCAGCCTTATGGTTTCTGAATATTCAGGCTTGAACACTAAGTTGGCACTTGCATAGTGTTAACATCATCCATTGCTTACTTTCCAAAACTGTGTAAGCTGTGTTATACATGGAAGGAAAAAAGGGGTATAATTCTCTGTATTCTCTTCATCTTTTCTTCCCCTTCCCCTGTGTATAAAGCCACACTTTGCCCCATAAGTGCAGCTCAAGAGACATTTAGAAGTACAATTATTGTGCAAACATAACCGGGTTATTACCACAATAACACAACAAACCGCTCTAGCTAAAGTATATGTATTGCAGGCCTGTGATGTTAAAATCAGATTTCCTTAAAGTGCCTTTGGTTGCAGACAACAAAACCAGCCTGTATGATAGAAAACCACTGAAAATAACTTTGAAAGAAAGGATCAATTTTTACAATAGCAGCATTTCATCTAATGTGCAGACCTTGGTTGGTAATTGAAAGTGAGACAGCCAAGGGAACTAGTATGACTAGGCTAAGGGAATTCAACCAAACAATGCTTTGCATTCAGGTAATTGCATGAAATTGGGCTATTAGTGTAAGTTTTGCACATTCCAATAACATAAAACAAAGTAAAATATTCCCAGTGTATACATTCAACTAATGCGCTAAAAGGGAACTACAAGTAGTTTCAGACAGAGCACAGAGAACTACCATTAAGTATTCAGAGCTGTGTCCAAATATTGCTCTCTGCCTCACAGGCTCCTCTCAGAATTTCAAAGGGAAACTTTTTATAAAATAGTAAGTAAATAAAGATAATCTAATAGTTAACTCGTGGTTTTCACTGGCAAGGACATTACTAACATGCCCTTTATCTGACCTTCATTTAATGTCACATAAAATACCACCAAAAAGAACTTGAGAAGGAGAAAGAGTTTGGGCTCAAGTTGCATCTGCAGTAGCTATAACTTGTGTCTTTTTAGCACCTGCCATGGGACAGGAGTATTCTGCCCTGTGGCCTCCCCATAGCTAAGAAAAAAGGTAGAGGTGTCGCAAATCCTCCTTTGTCTAACTTCTTGGTCTTTACTTTTTACCTTGCACTCACATTTGCAACTCAACCTCAGTATCTGGAATTGTCATCTACAGGGGGCAGTTTTAGAGATGGCTTTTGACCACACAGCTGCAGCCCAACCAAGTCATTGCATCTAACAAATGGTGGCCCACCGCTGACTTGGGCTAATTATTATAATGTTTTCAGCTCAGTCTGGCTAATGCCTACTGCTGTGGTACCTGAGAAAGAAGACTGTAATTAGTCATGCTTTTATCTTTATTGAAGGCTTGCCTGCCTAGGAGCATGTGCCAGCCACGTGACTTGCTGGACTGCCGAGGCAAACGCCTGTGTCAGTAATGTCTCTGTGGGATTCAGAGGCGATTTCCAATTCTCTTTTCTCTTCTCTCCCATTTTTGAAGGAAGGGTTTTAATTTTAAAAAATATCTGCGATCTACATAGAATATAACAATATAAAATAATCATTTAACTTATCTGTGTCAGTAATTTAATCTCTTTATTAGTGTTTTTCAGCTTAAAATCCGTATCAGAGTACAGAAGAAAGCACCACGTCAGCATCCTTTAATGAATGTAGATATAAAAGACAGCTGAGTTGTGAGTAAGAGATACCTTGTTAATACCAGAGCTTTCAGCTCATTTCTCTGCCACTGAATTTAGCAGTGGAGTAAGCCTTCTGCGGCATCTAATGCTGTTCCATGGATTCTGCTCTGTGCCCAGTCTACGTGAGCCTTAACATTCCAAAAGAGAAAAGTTTTGTTATCCTTGGAGGGTGATCTCCATGCTGGTGCATGCCACTGCCAGAAATTTTATCTGGAAGTTCTGACTCAGGTTTGCCATTTTTGGATTAAATTATTTCCCTTTCAAACACTGCCCTTAACAAACCCTTCTTCTTCTTGACAATTAAGGCTTTTCAAGTGCTATGCCTCTGTAGAATGCCTGCCTGTCCTGTGCCTGTACAATGGTCTTTTAAAGTTTACTTAGAGCACAGCTGCACTGTGGCATACCATGGTGTAAATATCCCTGTGGCAAAGCTGAATGAGCTGGCATCAAAACTGGGATTTGTACTTTGGCTATTTAGTAGAGAGAGAAAAGGACTATCTTTTCTGGGTTGCTTTGTTCTGTGTCCGCTGAATTTGATACAATGGGGTCCTGGTTTGCAAGTAGGCTTTGTAAGCTCTACTTTCAGGAAAGAAAAGAAGCAATCAAAGTGGCAAGAAAGTTGCACATCGTTCCAACTGCAGCTTCAATGCCAGACAAGGGTGTTCAGTGGGGGTCAGTGCTGGTTGAAGAAAATGATGTGAAATGTGGCTTACAAATCATGCCATTTGAGCCTCAAGTACAGTCATATAAAGGAAATTTCTTGCTTTATGGAGATCTGGATGGTGATATTTCACTGAGAGATGGAGAAGCAACATAGGGAGAAAAGGTCTTTATGGTGACATAAAGGCAAGAAGACTGTAGAAGTTGAATGTGAATTAATAAAAAAAACCCCAACCAGTAGAGAACAGAAGAATAAGCATTTTGTGACAGGTATTGAATGGGAGGGAGCCTGGGGTTCTAACTTCTAGAGGGACCAGAAACCATTAGTAGGAAACCAAAGCAGATTTGAGGGAAGAGAAAGGAGCTGTTAAAGCCTTTCTCACAGGAAGATCAAACTACTATCATCTGTCAGCAGGAGCAAAAGCTCCTAGAGGTGAATGTCATGAGCAAGATTTTGAAAGTGTTCATTCCAGCTGCTCCTACTAAAATCTGCCAAAGTATCTAGTGATGGCCTGATTCAGTTATTCTTACTTTCCCAAAACCAGTGATCCTTGAGTCTGCAAAACCAACTGATCTGCTTTGTTCATCATATAAATTGGGATAGCATTTGATTAATCTTTGGTATAAACTGTGTCTGGGCCAGACAGGAGAAAGCTTTATCTTTCTATATGAAGTCCAAATGGTTTCCGGAATGGGAGATGTGCCCTGAATTATGAACTGATGACTGGAAACAGATGTGGGGGAGGATTTTGCAAGGTCTGGATATTTTTTGGAAGTATTTATTGACATTGCATAAAGTGGCAGGAAGGTTTGTTGATTCTGTTTTGTGGGAGGAGTTTAATGGATGTATGTGTAAGTGACCTTTTAAGTGAGCACTATGTTTAAGAGGGATTACCAAGGATATTTTATAATAAATCCACTGTACTTGAAATTTATTTCTCTTAAGTTCCAGAACTACAATTGACAAGATCTGGCTTGCTCAGTTTTTGAGTGTCATTCTGTAACACTGAGAAATAATCTAATTGCTGTTAAAATCAATGCTATAGTACCTTGAAATGCATTATTTTTACTATGGCAAGCTAACTAAGTATAGATAGAATTATTTTTAGTTGCTCAGGATATAAGGGTGAAGGATAGTTTAATAGAGCAAAATATATCTATGGTGCAATAATTTATGAGTCTGGTATGTCTATGTGTTATGAAATGATATTTTATAAACAAAATAGGAGAGCTAAGGTCAGGATTGGTTGCCGATATGAAGCAAAAAGTCCAGTGGTTCAGAGAGCTGCATGCTTCTCTACTGGAGGAACAGCACTAAGCTCATTTATCCTAACGCATTGTCTCAGAAGAACTGAAGAGACAGAAATTTGAGATAAAAGGTTCTGGCAGGTGAAAGTGAAGGGTTGCTCCTCAGAGGAGGCAGTGTAACTGTTCTTAGGAAGAGGAGCATGAAGCTGTATGACACAGATATTTGTTGCAGGCCAAAAGCCAGACTCCTGGACAGCCTGAGGTATTTGCAACAAGGTGACAATCCTTCCAGCAAAACAAAGATGCACTTGGGCAGTCTTTCCAGTGGCTTGATAAAAAACGTAGAAAAAGACTATTTCTCTGGGTTACCTCTGTATATTTCTCCATCTTAGAAGCTCAGAATTGAACACACCGCATACCTGCATCTCTTGCTTTTTTCCTTTTTGCATAAGAGAAATTTGGTATTTATGGCGCTGTTCCTAATGCCAGTTCTCAGTATTGCATTTCCTCTCCAACCCTAACTACTCTATGATTCTATGATTTCACACAGTTACAACATGAAACTGTACAGGACTGTCTTGTTAAGCTATGCAAGCACAAAAATTTATTCCCTAATGAAATTTGTTATTTTTTCTTCCACTCTTCAACCTAGAAAGCATAATTTTGAGTACCTTCTTTGTACTTTCTAGAAAAAAAATGATTTCTTTTGTTAGTCTTGCCTTTTGAAGTTGGCTGTTTCCTAGTGCTAGCAACTGTTGCTACTGTACTTCATCAGCTAGTAAAGAGGAGCAGAGCAGAAGTAACCTAGAGCACAAATTTGGATCAAGTATGAGAATTCAGCAATATATTGGAAGCATACGGTAGGACTGGGCTGTATCGATCTGTATACAGTTTAGGTCTTTTTTATGTCACATGCCACAAAACTTTCCATAGCACACATTTTTGCAGAGAGTAAAAGAAAAGCTGTAATGTCTGCTCTCTTAGATACAAGCGTTGTTAAGAAAGCTGGATGTCTGAGAGCATTGGAAATAGCTTGAAGAACTATCTGAAAGTCTTCACAAAGCCAAGCTACAACACTGCCCTCAATGTTTTTTTTTTTTTCAGTGGGTAGTTCAGCAGATTGGAAATATTCACAAAAATCTGTTTCTTCACAAATTTCAGCAACACCAAAGTACAGGAGAAAAAACTCTGTTGTTTTTAAACATAAATATTGTTCACTGAAGGAAAATACATCGTTAGCATCTCTGGTCACTGAGTCCCAAACCAGTAATAACTGAAAGTGTTAAATTACTACGCAGTTGTCTGGTTCCATTGGAAATAACATTGATAGTCTCTGATTAACTACAATGTATCTGAACCAGAGTTTTGTTGTGCAATGTTGATAAACAGGTTTCTGCATTTAAGTATTATGCTATAAAAAGCAAAGTGAAGATTCCTTTCAGGTTGGTAAAAGGGTCTTATTCACACCTTCACTTCCAGAAAAACCCAGGCAACAAGAAATGAGCACTTCCACAAGAAGCCCTCTCAAGACACTGTAATTTCTGTCATTGCAGCATGGGTGCATATTTCCACTGCTGAGTTTGCAGCTTCCCAATGTCCCTCTGTGCATTCATTTGTAAAGTACCTACCCAAAACATTGTTCGGGCTTTTTCCCCTTCTGTACTTCATAAAACAAAACCTCAGTTTCTTGGTGAAGCCTGTCATCGTGGATCTAATCATACTTTGCTCAGCCTTTGATTTTTTTGCATCCTCAGCCTTGCCCCAGTGATAAATCAGAGCAGCCGTCACCATAGTGGAAAGCTCAGTAAGGTCAAAAACTTCCTGGTGTATATGCAATGGGAAGTCATTCAGCAGTAAGTAAATAACCCTTGCAAGTCACACTGTTAGAAAAGATTCTTTCTACTGTCTGCTTAAGCAAGATACCTAATAGTCTTGCTCTATACCACCCAGGACCAGAGAAGAGTACCATAGGAAAGAGAATTTTTCACCTTGTGACTCAGTTACTTTCGGTGATGAATGCGTTTGTGAGCTGCAGAGTAAAAGTTAAAATTGTTGCTAGTTTCACTTGGTGATTTTGCAAGTGACACTGTAGGGAACCCTGTGAGAACCACTGTCCAGGACTTCCAGTCTGTATCAATGTCCTAGCAAAATTTGCCATATTTTTTCAGATTTCTGTTTTATTATAATCTGAAGTCTCCTATAGATATTGTGTGTGTGTGTAATTATAAATGCCATTCTTGATGTAAGATACTTGTTAGAAGCATGTATGATATTGGGATTCGTGGGATTTGGTTGGGTTTCTTTTTGCTGTTCCAAAGGGAAAGGAAAAACACACCCTCCACTACAAATCCCAACATGTCATCTTGTCAGGGTGTATTTGAGTCAAACCTTTTGCTGGTTATTCTGTGCATCAGCAATAGGTGAAAAGGACCAGAAAGAGGAAAGATGGTGAGGATGCACTGACCTACCCTGAAGAAGTCCTGAGGAAAGCACAAAATGAAATACAGGCTGAGACATGCTGGAAGCTATAATAAGAAAAAAAGTCCTTTGTCACAATTCCAGCTGTACAGAAGAAAACAAGACTTTCTGGTAAATAAGAAGATAGTGAAGAAATAGTTGAAGGCTACATAAAAGAAAGTTGGAGAAAACCCCTGTAGTTGGTCCTAAAATCATTGGAAGTCAGCTACCATGAATATGGATAACTCCTGCCCTGGTTCATCCAGACAAGTGGGTGAAGGACATGTCAATCAAGCTGCCACTTATGATGAAGCTTTCCAGGAAAAACGGGCACAAAGACTGCAAAAAAGATTATAGGAACTAATCAACAGTACAAAGATACTTAAGTTAATAAAATCACTAAGAGCAGGAGCTACAGCTGCAGAAGCATTGCCCCAAAAGTATGGCTTAAGTGAAACAGGAGGCTAAGCACAACAGAGGATTATATGTGACTAGTGAAATTCCCAGGAACAGCTTCTGGGGAACAGCAGCATAACAGGTAGCCATCTCGCAGCTTCTCTTTCAGTGTTGGTTGTTATTTAACAACAAGAGTTTAATTCGGAGGTATCTGGTGGAACACGTGAAATTGCAAAGGAATAGAGAATATGCGATCAAATGTGGCAGTTCTTAAATTAGTCCAGGAAGCGGGGAAATAACATAAATACTCATTTGGTCTCAACAGACACAGAAACTGGGGAACATGAACCCAAACGCAAGATAGGAAGATTATTTTCATGAACTGAACTCTGGGAACTGGAGCAGGAAATCTTGTTAGCTGAGCGAGTGAATGACTTAGCAGTTGCAGTGGATTTCATTATGGGTAACATCTCAGAAATGTGAGAGGAGTTGTCTCACACTTTAGTCTGGGAAGTTACCTTTGGATCTTGCTGGAACAAATTATCCACAGGCAATCTGAAATGTACTACAGGCAGTCTTATGAGCTCTGTTACTAGAGGCAGTGTAAGGACAAGGATGCAGCGTGCTATCTTTCATCAAAAGAGATGATAGGCAGCATCTGAAATACGTTCTGAAATTAAGTATTTCAAGGGTCTTAACTGCCAAAACTCCCACCGAAGCTGAAGCACGGATGGATTCCTATTCACCTACTGAGTACTTCCGAGGTCTAACTTATTAAAAGGAAAACCACACTTCACAAACAGAAAGAGTATGTAACTGCACGCTCCAATGCCAGACACAGGTGCATGTCACTGCTTACAACGAGGGCACATTGGAATGAAGTGGGGTTGTTAAGCTTTTGGTGGCTATTGTTCAGCCTGCACTACAGATCTGCAAAAGTGGTTGGGAAGGACAAGGGAAACTAAGAGAGATTGGCAGCAAGGAAGTGCTTGACATGGCACATATCTACAAATGGTGTATATATTAAAAAAAAAAAAAGGCTAAAGACTGTTCTTTTGAGCTGAGCTATTTTCAGAGGGCTGGTATCTACAAAGTTTCATTTTAAGATACAGGTTGTAATCACCCATGAAGTTTCTGTGAAACATCTTTCCACCGCACACAATGAAAGCAAATTACATTGTACTGGCTGAGACTTTTAGAATGAAAGTATGGGTCTTGTGCTGGAAGGCCTGAAGTACTCATCATAGCGATTGCCTTTGATTACCTTGCCAAAGACAGGGTAACTCTGGACTTTGTGACCTGAAAACGTCTAACCTAAAATCAGACTGGTTTATTACATCCTCCCCTTACCCTCCATGCCTATGCAGAGCCACATCTTTAGTTTGGCTGATTTCAACTGTGCTTGCTTACATTGCCAAGGACCTACCACATGGCACTTCCTGCACGATACTATGTCGTGATGTGCATTGTTGCATGATGTACAGCTAAAGCTTATGGGTATTGCTTTATTCCTGTATGCCATCAAAATGAACCGTTTTCTCCACCCTTTTCTGGGTATGAGGTGTATCCGTGTGACCCATGCTGCGCAGAGAACAGCACTGGGAAGGACCCTGATGCACTGTTACGTACTCTTAGCCTGTTGCACCGCGGGAACAGCTGGAAACTAGGTGAGCGCAGCTCTGCTGCCTGCTGGGACCTTTTCCCACCTCTCGTTGGCAGCCAGACTCATGAGGCGAGCCGGGGTATGGAGGAACCCTGTGGTGAGAGGATCCCCCGATCTTCGCGCTCGCTCTCCCCTACAGCAACACTAACGCTGCGCGGCTGTCCTGCCACGTAGCTATGCCCTCATCGCTGCGTCTTCTCCTTTTGCACGCGGATGCTCACTGTTGTTCCACCCCCCAAGCCCCGCTGGCAGCCAGGGGGAAGCGAGGGCCCGCTCCCGGCACCACCTCAGCCCTCGTCCTCACGCCGGGTCCCCCCGAGGGGGACGGCCGTTGGGTGACCCGGACCGCACAAGGGCCTTGGCCCCTCCCTTCCCTCTCCACAGCCCCCGCCCAGCGGCGGAGAGGGGAGGGGCGGGCGCGCCCCCGCGCAGACGCGGACGGCGGGGCGGGGGCGCGCAGG
>JASSUY010029312.1:0-17877 GCA_032466535.1 Forpus xanthops
AGTATCTGAAGGGGGCCTATAGGGATGCTGGGGAGGGACTCTTCATGAGGGACTATAGTGAGAGGACAAGGGGTAACGGGTTCAAACGTAAACAGGGGAAGTTTAGATTGGATATGAGGAAGAAATTCTTGACTCTAACGGTGATGAGGCAATGGAATGGGTTGCTCAAGGAAGTTGTGAATGCTCCATCGCTGGCAGTGTTCAAGGCCAGGCTGGCCAGAGCCTTGAGTGACATGGTTTAGTGGGAGATGTCTCTGCCCATGGCAGGGGGGCTGGAACTAAATGATCTTAAGGTCTTTTCCAAACCTAACTATTATATAATTCTATGATTCTAAGTTTCTTGTGAATGATTTCCAATGTAATAGAAAAATAACATCAGAAATACATTTACATCTAAATGTAAGCATACAATATTTCTTTTTCTGAGAAAGTATTTTTTACCAAGAAATAAAGTAACAGTCACCAGTTTGCTAATTTTGCTTTTCCCAAAACTCAAATTTCGATGCCCAAACCCTGCTTGGACTGGAGCCTGTGAAGAATCCATAAACACATCTGTGAATGGACCTATGTACAGGCCAGTTTAGACAGAGCCTTGGGCAATATTGTCTAGTGTGATGTATCCCTGCCCATGGTAGTGGGGTTGGAACTAGATGATCTTAAAGGTCCTTTCCAACACTAACTATTCTATAATTTATTTTTTTTCAGGTCAGTTCTGAACAAAGTGCAAAGTCTGGCTCTGAATAACAATCTTGTGGTGTCAGAAAGGTCTTTCCAAATAAATAAGCTAAACTAGTGATGAAAAATACAGTTTTATTTTGCTGAATAAAATCACAAGTCAGTTATGTTTTTCCTGTAGATTCTTAAAAGGAGCTCTGCAAATATTGTCTCAAAAATTTATTTCAGAAAGAGAAAGGATTTAGTTCTCAAATCCTAGGCTATATTACAGATTTATGGGAATACTTGACCAGGACACAGTTAGTATTTTGAAAGTAAAATTCACCTTCTCCAATACTTACCCTTCTTGTACTAACAGAATCTTTCCTTGCCCTTCTCTCCTTTTATTACACACACCACCAATCATTTTAATCAAGCTGCCAAGGTTTTTCCTCTTCATTTCTTTAAACTCTGCTATGTGTGTAAGGTCACACAGGATCAGATTATGCACCAGAATATGTTTTAGTAAACAGAATTTATTTTCAGCCTTCAGCTCCCCATCTACTGTTACAAACCAATCCTTCATTCCCTTAAGGCAGCATCTGAGGAAGAAGTCTCTGTACAAAAGACTTTCAATTCATGTAGACTACAAGGAATAAGCTGTCAAAATAATGCATTGAAGGGAGGGTACATCCTGTAATGCTTGTATCCGTATCACAGCAAGGTTTATATTCTATGAACTGCTTAAAAGCCAATTCTGAATATTTTTTTCTCTTTCAAAAAGTAAAATTTAGGTATTTTAACTCACTACTCCGTGACATTTTAGCTACTCCGGAAATAAAACGGTAGAGACACACATAAATTTAAATAAGAGGCTCACAGACATATGGGTCACCTTTTGCCATCCTCAGCAGGTCAAGCAGCTGCCATTGAACTGCTTCATTTTCATCTCAAAGATCAAAAGTTCTATTTGGCCTATGTTTAGCAAGAGTTTTGCCTTGTTCCTTCATCTCCACAAAACTTTGCATTGTCTTTTATGTGCTATAACAACTAGGACAAATTGCCAAACAAACTAACCCAGAATACTTAATGACACTTCTGTGAGCTAGAGGAGCATCTTTTTACCTTGATTTTATACAATCACAGAATGATTCAGGTTGGAAAAGAGTCTTAAGATCATTGGGTCAACCATAAGCCAAACACTACCAAGTCCACTTATGTTCCTAAGTGCCACATCTACACATCCTTTAAATACCTCCAGACGTGGTGGCACAACCACTTCCCTGTGCAGCCTATTCCAATGCTTGACAACCCTTTTAGAGAAGAAATATTTCCTAATATACAGTCTAGATCTTTCCTGGTGCAGTTTAAGGCTGTTACCTCTTGTCCTATAGCTTTCTACATGGGAGAAGAGACTGACACCCACCTCACTACAACCTCTTTTGGGATAGCTGCAGTTTTCTTTACATGTGTATCAGTGGGTTTCCTAGAAGACAGAAGGCCAAGTTAGCCTTTGCTTGATAAACTTCTGAAAACACAGCAGAAACAGAAAAACTCATCAGAAAATCTGGCAAGTTAATCTATTAGCATCATACATGGATCTAAGTGTCTTAGCATTTACCCCATTGGAGCCTTTCCTCAGTATTCATTGTGATTACCTCTGTAACAGCATATGGTCCCAGGCTTTGCAACATATTTGCCTGTGCTGTTTGAACAATCCCTGGCATGTGGGTCCTGGTCTATTAGCAATCCCTAAAACTGTCTTCGGATATGATCTGGCAGCTGGCTCGCCCCATAGCAGGCTGCATGCAGTGTCCATGGTTGGGAGGATGGGCAAGTTCAGTGCATAGGCTGCCTTAGCTGGTCAGCCCCAATGCTGGGCAACTCCAGCACATTTAATTTACGTGAGTAAATTAAGCCTGTGGGTTGAAAACTTTTCTCTCTGCTTTTGTAGCTCTGTATTTTGACATAGGATGCTATGTTACAATACAGAGAATGTTCAGATCCTTCCAGCTCTCTCAACCAATATCAGCATCTCTCTTCCAGGCAGGAATTAGAACTGATACCCTGGAAGTTGTAACTCAAAAGCATGTCAGCCTCAGCTTCCAAAATATTCTGTTCCTGTTCTACTTTGCCTATGCTATTCAGCATCAGTGTCTATAAAAACATTTTCTTAGCATCATTCTGTTGAACCAAATTAATTGACAACACAGACTGTGATTTTGGCCCTAAATTTGAATTAATCCATTATCAATTAATACAAAGGTAATTGCAAAGACAGAGGACTGTTCTTCAATCTTTCTAACAACTCAGTACGTAGAGGAGTGCACAATCTGGGGTATGGAAGCCATTAAAGGAAAGTATGCTTCACATCATAAGTCATGAGGGAACTAAACCCCAGATTTATGAAGCCTCTAGTTGAAAGATAAGGTGCCAGTGAAGCAGCAGGACTTCCACCACAGGACAGCTATAGCCCCAGCTCTCTCTGGTTATCAGTGTGTTACCCAGCTCTGTGGGCTGCCTCTCCACACAGAGCACTGGACCCAGGAACAGTGGCCGTGCTCCTACAGGACCCAGTAGCTCCCGTGCCAGCGTTGCCAATTCCTGTGCCACAGTAACACCCCCATACGTGCACCACCTCTCCTTCCACACTCCAGCACCTGTATCTGAAGTTGGTAAATCTGTTTCCTGCCATGTCGCTCTCCCTTCACAGCTCTTCAAAACATTTTTCAAGGCTGAAGGCTTTATTTATTCAAAAGAAAACTGATCTCACTGAGCTGTACTGTTGCTGGGGATATGTAAGGACATCCATGACTGCAACCTGTGAAAGTGCTTATGCTTGTTCAATTTTAACCACAAGAACTGCCCTGATGAAGTCAATGAGACTACACTCTGGGCATATTGAAGTACATCTTCTGTTTCAGGGGTTGCTACTACATATGGAGCATGCACACTCACTTAGATGAGCGAATTTTGTATGTGTGTGTGCTAAAGCAAAGTATCTGGTGCCCATTTGCAGTATTTCAAGTTGATCTGTAAGGCTGATTGTTCAAAACGACAATAAAGCCCAAATTGGGTGGCAGCAAGTTATACCACACTAGGGAAAGAACCAGAAGACAAGCATGGTCTTTTCTGCCATGACTCACTTTGGAGTCACCATGACCCAGAGAGGTTTTACCTGGGGACATTTTCCATACTCAGATGAGTGCAGAGATGGTAACTGCTCCTGTAGACTCTAAAAAAGTACCACATAATTTAGAATAGATCAGTTCAATTCAGTAGATAAAAATAAGAACCCTGGGCTTTGCAAGTCCTTCCAAATGTTCTAAATTGAATACCTTTTTCTCCCTGTGTAATGGTATCACATGCAGAGAAGTAAAGAAGTGTTACTGGCAACCAATACAAGACAGTAGCATAGTCCTACTCCTCAACCTCAACATCATTATATTGGCATAATCTGGAACTCTATATAAGGTCTGAGAAACACTGGAGCAAGCTGCTGTTGTAGTTTTTGTTGTCATACAACTTCTCCCAGATCTGTATGTCATGTAAATATAGTTTGAGTTATGCAGGCCAGCTTTCCATCTAAGTGGTGTAGAAATTGAGTATCGTAGGCATTTTCTAAAATGGCAAGAGTAAAATGACTGTCTGCTAGATACCCTTATTGCTCCATTTACCATCCACAAAATGATTTCATTTTATATAATCATTCAACTTTAATGACATTTCTTTCACTGCAGAAGTTGCACACTGATTTTTCTATTATGCATTAATGCTAACCGTATGAAATAAACAGCACTTAGGTGGTCCTTTTCCTGTATTACTCCTTTCCTATGAATTGTTTTTAAACTTCTACAGCAACCCTCCTCCAAGTCAGTTATTCAGACACATCCCAGAAAACACTGTTGGTTTAGGTTAAGGTATTAGAGAATCTGAAGCATTAGCAATAGGCAAGAGCCAGTGTCACTTTTGCTGCAGGAATTTGGTGCTGTACTAATATAGTTCATTAAAGTCAAAGGCTAAGAGATCACACCTCAAGTGTCAGATTATGATGGAATTCTATTTTAATGTCAAACCCCTGCCATCCTGTACTCCACTGCATGAAGACCTTGACTTCTGCAACCTTTATGGCCATTCTTTGAGACTTTCCTTAAAACCTGTCTTTGCTAAGCTTTCACATTTGTTTCTTATCTGCAGTTACAGTGGGATTTTCAATTTTATTTTATTTTATTATAGATTTTATTTAGTTTACTTTATTTTGCTTTGCTCCCGAGTGTTGCTCAGGAGAATTTCTGAAAGTTTCATTAAAAAAATCTGCAGGTAGTGCAGAAAAAGCTGCATGGTCAGCAGAGGATGAGCCAGTTAAGGGAAAGCACAATGCAGGCAATCTATAACTTAATGAAAACAACTGTGCTTAAATCAGGGGGAGACAGACATATGGCAGTATCCCTTCCAGATTCCTGAGTGTGCTCTCTAAGCATTCATTACTATCTCTTCTCAGCAGCAGCATACTGGGCTATTTGAATCTTTGGTCTCATCAGGTATTGTCATTCATATATTCCTATTACATTCATTTTGTCTGTTTTTTCTCCTATAACCCACCCTTCTCTTGTGTTCATTAAATAATATTTCCTACTTTCATGAAGCAGATCACTTAAGTGTAACTTATACTACCATTATATATATCACCTACGAATTTAGCTGAGAAAACAACCTGGATTTCATCCTACTTAATTATGGGCTATATTATACATCAATTTTTCAGCATCTTCTAGGGGAAAACAAAAAAAAACCTCTTTAAATATATGATGTCCTCATATGATCTGCATATGTCTGCACCCCATTTAAAGGTGTACATTGTCCTTTTATGTAAAAAAGAACCAATGGAGTCTTGGTCATATCTTCTAGTTAGACTTCAGCTAAAGAAAAGTGAGCAATTAGCTATTTAAAGAATGTCATTAATAACTGTGGTCAAATAAACCATGATTAGCAAACTGAAATCTCCTGGAATATTTCTTTACTTTTTTGTAGTGTATACTCACTCAGAATGTCTTTAAAGGCATTAATCACCTGGGCCTTTTACAATCTAAAATTCCTCTGTTTCTGCAGGATTTTCTCAGCTGGCAGACCTAAATTCAAAGAATTATGGAGATATGAAAATGGAATGGTATGGGAAAACCCCCACACTATGCTGACATCACTTTAGAACCATTATCACATCATTTTGAAACCCAGCTAAACAAATAGCCAAACATAAAACATCAGATTCTTTTTTTTTCTGTTAAAAATTGCAATTTCTCAGGATTAATAAAATACAAAGAAAGAAATTGTGAAGATGGAAACATAAATATTATTAAAGGAAGTAAGATGTAATATGGTTTACATATTTTAGCAGACATTATAGTCTGTATAATGAGGATTTCTGAGAAAGTTTTGTCGGTATAAGGAATCCAGGGCCACAGTAGCCTGGAAAGAAAAGGCTGAGCTTAAGGCCAAATGTAAAATAATCACTGACTGTCCATGCACTTAGTGAAATCAGGCAGCTATGATTTATCCTTGTATTTAAAAGCCAAGCCCTATTAGATGTATTACCTAACCCTAAAGGACACAATATTGTTCACTGTATGAGCAGCAAGGTTGCATCCCAGGTGGTTCCTCCTCTTGAAGTCATCTCATGATGAAAGTGAGTAAAGCCCTTTCTGCAAAAAAATAGAAATTTAGGAGAGAGAGAAACCTCCACTCACTGCCAGGGCAACATTATCTAAAAATACATATAACCAGAACACCAAGATTCTGATTCGAAGCCTGCCACAAGCCAAGGCACAGGAGCACAAACTGCTCTATTAGATCTGCTGTCATGCCCTCATGAAGAAAACAAACAAATACCTCAAGTCCTTTTTCATGTCTGCAGAACACTTAGCTGTGGGCCAGTTGATCATAAAGAAAGGTTATACAGGAGCTGCCCTCAACCCCCTTCGTTTTTGTGACACAGACACTGACCAAAGTGTCTTCTTGGTGTTCCTAGAAAAAGAGTGTGATCCTTTAAATTCCCAAACACAGCTGTCTTAGGGTTTTGTTGTTTGGGTTTTCTTCTTCTTTTCTTGTTTTCTGTGAGTAGTTCTGTATCTTACTGACATCTAGCAGAGTGGCAAGGTATCTGCCAGAAACACAAAGCCTGGAGATCTTGTATTAGGAACTCTCTTTTGAAGAAGGTGGTCCAAAATTACAAGTTACAATGATTCTCAGGTGGAAAATTTGTTAATAAAAACATCTCTTACTCATTTAGCTTTATGAATTTTGGAAATAAATGCAAATAATATGCACAAAGCTCACAGGGTATGTCAGCACAGACCAGCACCTTAGTCCATGCTCAGTGTTGCAATGATATGCTTACACCACTTTGAAGTACAGCTAGTCCTTGTCTGCTCAAATCTAGTATGGACAAGGAGAACAAGGTGCCACTGACCCCATAAGTTCAGACATGCCCAGGTTAGGCAACAAGAATGTCCAAATGGAGACACCTTTATTTTGCTATTTGCACTGCAAATTCACACCTTTGTTTTCTACAGGATACCTTTTCCATGAAGACACACCTTTAGATGTCGCAAAAACACATTCAAGTGGACTTCCAAACTGGCCAGCCATGGCTGAATACACAAGGTAGAGAAGGGTGAGGGCAGGAGATTTGAAAGCCCTCAGCTAAACAGTATTATTATTATATTAACAGTGATACAGTCCACAGCCTGCAAGACTGTGTAAGAACTGAAAATGATCAGTTCTTCTGTTTTGAACTCAGGATAAGCCAGGACAAAAAGCCCCAACAAAACCCAGCCAAATAAAACAGCCAAGCAAAACCTACAACTGTTATACTGTTTATTATGATTATTTGCTGGAACTCCTGTTCCCTGTATTATTTTCACATGCATTCAGGGCAGCAGTGTGTTAATGGTGCCTGTGCTGCACCCACACCCCGGCTGAACGTGGCAGCAGCACCAACCAATGGCGTATTACGAAATTACCAAAAGTCCTGACCAAAGGATGAAGTGCTGTTACATGACAGGAGCAGTGGCGTGGGAGCACGGTGTGACTGGAGAGCCTTCCCAGCACACCACCACGGCTACACCCAGCATCATCCTCCAAAGTCTTCTCCACCCATCTTCCTAAAGCAGGCATATTCCCAGAAAAAGCTGCAGATATTTGCATAGAAGCCCGTTACCTGGGCAGTCCTGATGCTAGTAAAAGAGGCGTTACAAGGCACGGTTCATATCATAATAAAACAGATGTCACCAGCAAACAACAGGGGAGCAGAAGGGAACAATACAGGAGGACTAATTCAAGCAGAAGTCTACAGTGTTGATGTTACACTGGGACTGAGCTCCCTAAGCATAGCATCTGATGCTGTTTGAGTCACAACCAGATGTATAAAGTGGCCTCACATAGCCATCAAATATGGCACATATAGTGCACCAATGTCCTTCCAGATCAGCAGCTAGAGATCCCATGGAATAAGCCTAAAGCATCTCAAATGGGATAGGAGGCCTACACCTAAGCAGCTAAATTCAGGTGGCCTTTAGGGTGATTGTGTTGACTAGACCTCTATTTGCCATAGGTGCAGTTTACACTCACTGCACCTACACGGGGACACAACACTTAGATTTATGCCGAACCCTACTGGTACTGTCAGGTGCGATGAATCCAGACATGGAGTCAGTGTATATGCATACATAATAGATTATCAAAAACGTATTAAAATAATAGGATCTTGGACTCTTCTGGTCTGAACGCTCACTGAGCGCAATGAAGATGTAGAAAAAGACTGAGCGATGTGGACAAAGACTAAGTGATGTGGACAAAGACTAAGTGACGGGTTTTTTTTTTTTAAGTTTATATGCCAAGTTTTGAAGATTTAAGATCAAACACATAGTCCCTGTTCAGAAAGAGCTAATTTACATATCTGCCTTGACAACATAATATACCTTAAGTGAGCACTGCTCCAGCCCATCAGATATTATTTCTGCTGGTTGCATTCCAGCAGAGCACTGCATGGATAAATAGCTCAAAGGAAGCATTGTTCAAGAAGAGTGTTCAGCACTTCGTACTAACCTCAGCTACTTTGATACAGTTAAGTGATAAAATGATTAAAGCCAATTGCAGTATTTTAAGATTTCTTAAAAATCTAAGTGACAACAGTTTTCTCTCTTTTATCCTTATTCTTTTCCAGCCCACACACTTGGGAGAGCTCCTCATACTTGACAAAAATGCATTGTTTCTGCTGGCTCATGAGAAAGTTGAGATCAGTTCCTACTTAAGGTAGAGTTGTCAGGGAGCCTTTGTGTATGTCCTCAGTGACCATAGACCAAATGGCCACAAGCTGCTCTACAAACAGTGAACTAAAGACAACCAACTTATCATTCCTCTGCTTGCAAGCAAAACAAAACCTCGGTGACTTATTACAATGAAGTCAGAATTTTCCATATCATGTTTTTAAACTAGATCTGTTCCCACAAATGAATGATCTAACTGAAAGGAGTGAAGAAACCACTTGGAGAAGGAACTGGATTGCAGCTGTACTGAGTGCGGAGTCCCTGGCAGCATCCTGCTTCCAGGAGCAGAGCAGGAAGAAAGCTGTTGCTGTCTCTGGAAAGACTCTGAAGACATTCTCCCTGCAGCACAGCATACATGCATATACACACGTGTCCTCACCATGTGTTTAGAGAAGGTGGACCAGATCTGCCAGGCAGTGTGATATCAGAGGCTCTAGGTCAGTTTCTTGCTGCCATCTTGGGGGAAGCCAGGCTGCTCTGGGGGACACATGGGTAAGGTCATCAGATAGGGCAGCAGAAGTGGGGCACATTCACCCACCTACCAGCTAGGAGCTGGGTTGTATGATACTCTGGTATACTTTTATCAAAGAGGATCCAGTCCAGGAAATCTGAGATCACTCAAAAGTGCAAATCAAAGTGCTGTGAAAGGGGATGATCAGAAGATTGGATTGAAAAACCATGCCTAAACTGAATTAAAATTGATGCTGACACAGCAATGGATTACGCCTATAACTGAGTTCTGCATGCATGAGGGCCCTTCTTGCCCTTTGCCATCAAATATGGCTCTTTTCAGACTCCATGTTATATTTAAAAAGGAAAGCCATTTTCACAGTGATCTCCCACTAACATGTATTTTTCAGTATACATGTTATCTGCTCTTGGAGTGGTCCTGTTTTAAACACCGAGAAGGACAGAACTGCTTTTTTTTTATTCTCTGAGAGAAACTGATGACTTCTGTTGCAGCATGAGACTCTTCCTGCAGAGCAGGATCCCAGTGGAGCACTCCAAGTGTCTTGGGTGGGTGGCACGAAGCGCACTCCGGTCCATGACATGGCAGCAATAGCTGCCAGCTGTTCTCTGCAGGGGAGCAGGGGAGCATCTGCTGTCCTCCTGGAATAGCCAAGAGACACGGAAAGGGGAGAGCGAGCCAGGATCCCAGCTGGCAAGCCATAAGCACAAAGGAGAAAGCAAATGCCTCTCATCAGGCCTCAATTAGCACAAGTGTGATGAGCGAGGCCACTTCCCCTGCAGGTTGCTGAAGTCTTGGCCAAAAACAGCAGCGAGGGAGAGACAGAATGAAGAGAGGGAGTGATAATGGAGGGTGAGAGCTGGGGGGGGGGGAGGGGAAAGATGGACAGCAGGGCTTATGTGCTCTGAAACAGAACAAAATACCAACCATGTGTGTCCATGAATGCATTTCAGTCTTCCTCAGTGCAAAGCTTCAGTCTAATGACGTTGCCAATATTCTAAAACTCCTCATCTCAAGCCATGCATTGCTAAACCAGGGATAAATAGATGCGTGTTGTGAGCAAAGAAGCAAAACCTTGCTGCTGTTTTGCTGCCAAGCACAGCCCTTATTTCCATGGGCACTGACATTATTTGCTATGTTAAACCACAAAGAACCTGGCATTGCATAAGCAGTGGTCATGGGCCAGGCTTCAAACCTACACAGCAGGTCCACGAGACTCTCAGGGACAGGCAGAAGAGAAATATTTCATGTATAGGGGTAGTCCAGTTTCAAATGGAACAAAAATTCATATTCATATGGGAGAAAATGCATTCTTGACTGCAGAAGGTCAGCACTGGCTTTGAAGGACTGTTTGGAAGATGAGGGAGACTGATGTGGATCACAGTCTTCATGTGGTGCCCTCACCAAGTGGTAAGTTTTGGTAATGCTTATTTATACTCACCAACTAGAAACACGAGACCCACAGTAGGTAACAGCTCTGCTAGCAGAAGGATTTGGAAGTGTCACCACTTCAAATTATGTGTAAAATTGTTTAAGTGTTCATTTAAACATTGACTATTATCTGCCTTCTTTCTCTGGAAAAGGGAAGATTTTGAGCCTTTTTTAATTCCGTGCTCTGTGCAACAGTACGGAAATTAAAGTTGATTTTGCCAGCTGACATCCTTGCCAATCAGCTCTCTTCAATCTGTGAAACATAAGAAATCAATTTTGTGGCTAATGTATAATCTCAGTGTTTTCAAAAAATAGTATTGACACATAAAAGGCAGAGTGCTACCTTAAAGCTCAGAGATGCAACCTAGCTCTTTGATATGTCATACCTAGCATTCAGTGCTAGAAATGCCTACATAACATTCACAATAGATATATATAATCTCAAATAAGACAATAGTAATTAATTGTATGCGTGCTTTGACTACAGCACTTTCAAGCATCTAAAAAAGTTAAATAAAGATTATACTTTGACAATTTTGTCTACATTATTTAAAAAATAGTAATTCTAATTAGTTAAGTGATAAGTTAATCTCTTTACAGTATTCATCTCCTTCAAAAAGCTTTCGTAAAGGCTCAGTGAGTACTGACGTCTTTGCCTAGCTTGACAAGATTCAAGTTACTTTTATTTCTTGAGTGATTGTATCTCTGAGCAAACAAACTTGCCTGGTGCTGCATGTCCTTATCTCTAAAGCCACAGTGGGGACTGGAGCTGTTTACAACTTAACTATATTCAGTGACACATCATACAGAAAGTCTTCATTTTTGCATGAAAAACTATGAGGAGGATACGCTGCTATTTTTCACGATCTATAGCCTATCTCTTCAGCCCTGCCATGCACACATAATTTAAGCTGGCCCGAGCAGCAGGCTCAAGAGGGAAGGAAAGAAAGAAAAGCTGAGAACACTGTGGTCTGGCAGATGACTTTGGTGTTCTCAACAAGTCTGTGCAAGCATCAAGTGATTCACAAATGGTTCAGCAAACGTTGGCTCTGCTGAAAGCAGATCAAGGGCAGTTCTAAGCTCCACAAGGAAGTACATGAAGCCAGAGCTGGTGCTGTATTTGCAGGTGCTCCAACTCAGTGCACACTCCTCAGAGTCACGCTTTCCCCCAGAAGAGCCGCTCCCATTCAGCAAAATGCCCTCAGGGGGAGGACTTTGTTCTTCCAGCCTCTGAAGGTTTTAACTCAGGAAAAGAGACAGTGCTAATCCAACCACTGCTTCATTTTTCCCCACTGTGCATCAGGGCTGACTATGCCAAGTGCTGAGTGCCCACACTGCACACAGACACCCGGAGGCTCAAGAGGAGACTCAAATCGTGCATTACCAGTGTGACAGTGACCCTTTGCACGGTAACTTCCCCTTTGGGAAGGTGCTTTATTTCAGTCTGGGTGGGATGCTTGCTGCGACAAAATTGTAAGGATCACATTTGCTCTGTGATCAGGGTCATTGGAGATGCACACAAGTAGGGTGCACAAACCCCAGTATTAAAAAACTTCATAATTATGGGATTTTGGAAACATTTCTTTCTGTTAATCCAAAATCCTAATAAGGAAAACTATCTGTTCACGCATTACTTAGCAACAGTCCTAAACCAAAGGATTAAGGATTTCAATTAACCTTTTTTCTACAACATACTGCATGACTTGAGTTTGTGTATTAAATCTTATCACTTTCATAAGATGTTGGGCACAAATCCCAAACAGGTCAATGAAATAATTAAACATTTTCATGTGATGTGAAAAAAAAAAACAAACCAACCCATAATATTTAATCATTAAATTACTTATAATTTAAACATTTAATCATTTTAAAGGTGGCTCTTTGAGGGGCTGAATATTTTTGAGGGGGGTAGCAAACGTAGTAATAGAGGCCATTGTCTAAGGAGGAGCTTAATTTCTAATTACTATCTGCAGTTACTCCTTATCTTTTCATAACAAGGAATGAGTTCTTTTAGTTGTACGTTACAGGTCTCCCTCTCAGTTCAGCTGGTACTAACAGAACAGAGACTTTCTATTCAAAGCCAAATCAATAAACTGAGGTTATTTTTCCCTCCAGTGAAGGCTGACTTTCAGTGGGGATAAATAATTGCTTTAGACTGTAAACAAACAGCACAACACATTTCTTTGTGTGTCAGTTGATTTTAATATTGCTATAATTTTCTTATTTTGTGCCTAAGGATGTTCTAGGTAATTTCCAGACCAATTTAATGCATGAACCAGAAGCCTAAAATCTATATAGAGAAATTACACAAATGGATCACAGTAAAAACTGAAATTAAATAGGTGTTCAAGAATATCAAATTATCAGATTTTTTTTATTTTTTTTCCTTATTCCTCTTGTTCTGTAAAATCTGTTGGGGTTTATATAATCCATCCTCATAACAGTATTTTTATTTCTAGGCCATAACCTGCTCTGGTGTCACAGCTGACCCTGCTTGGAGCAGGAGGTTGAACTAAAGACCTCCTAAGGTTGCATCCAACTTGAATTTCCCTGTGATGCTATCATCTGTACCAACTCCATTTATCTCCCTTCTCTGAGCCAAAGCATGCACATCTATACCGCTGAATCCCCCAGGTCCTGGGGCTGACTCCAATGCCCAAAGTATAGAGGGGCACCAGCAAGTGAAAGCAGACCACTGCTACCTACACTACAGCAGCCAATCTACACCCACCTCAAGCCCCTCTATCCCTCTGCCCCAGACTTCTGTGTTACTCTTGGGACAACTGACATGTCTGCGAGCAAGATAGGGATCATTTTGTCCAAAACATCTGATAAGAGAGGGTTGTACTTAACCAGTGTGAACTACAGGCGCTGCATACCACATGCTGCCTGTCTGGGTGAGCACAGTGTAGAAGATGAGGGGCAGAAGGAGCCAGACCTGGGGCAGCCACATCCATGCAGCCCTCTGGACAGGCTCCAGAGGAGAAATGTCTCTGAGCAGTGCCTGTGGAACTTGTGTGTCCCAGAGAAGGGCAGCTGAATGCCCCAAAGTGGAGCTGGTGTGGGAACAAAGGGAAAAGAGCTCTCCTTCCCTCCCTGGCCTACTCATACACACCAGGTCATAACCTGTCCCTTGGTTTAGCTCACCAGCATGAAACCCAGGCTCTAGTAAAAACCCAAATGCCTTGGCCATCTACTTTAAAAAAACAGTAAGTTTTCCCTTTTTATTTTTCTCTATAAAAGATATCTTAGAAAGTCTTAAACATACTGCTTGGTTTATAGAGAGGATGCCATAAATAAGGCTCCTGTACCAGCTGTACTTGCAAAGACAGAAAATAATAAGAAATAGGTAGAAAAATGTTTTCTGACAGGTAAATTCCTGGCCAGATGCTGATAGTCACATCGGATAAATGGTTAAAATCTCCAACACTTCCAGCACTTTTCCATTCATTGCATATTCTTTTCGTGCAGAAAGAAACAGGAGTGGCATGGGAATTCTGGCAGTCCAGCAGCCAGAAGTGGACATCTCCCAGTTTAAGCTGGAGTTGAGCATCTTGTTAGCACTTGAGTTAATGTTTACAGGGCAGGGGTGGACCTGTTTGTCGGAAGAATCTGGACACTGATTCCCAGAAAAGCCCTGCAGTATGAATAACCATGTGATCCTGTCCAGAGCTGCCACAACACCAGCATGATAAGATCTGCCTGAATCTGTAATTTTGTTTAATGTAGCTGCTGCAACATAAACCTAACGAGGCTTGAATACCAGGGCTTATGTTTATTTGCTTTGTATAGCTTTGGAATTGATATAATTGCACAGAACATCTAAGCCATTTTACTCTCATTATCAAAGATGTTATTTAATCTTCAGAGTCAATTAGATGAGTAGAAATCTGTTATCACTTTCAAGATAAATTCCTGTAAATCAAGAATATGTAGTCAGGTCATCCCACGAGTATTGGGAACACTCTTCTTTTGTTACTCAGAGCTCAGGTGATGCTGGGGTGCATTTAGAAGGAAAAGGGTATGGCATTCATGAGTTTTGTTGGACATGGCCTGACTTCACAATGTAAACAACTGTGTCAGAGAACCCACTTACAGCACAGGTGTTCCCAAGCTCAGTTAAAGCACAGCTCTGCAGTGTAACAGAAACTTACTCCTCTGCCTAAACCAAGCAGAAAATTATCAAATGGACTCAGTCTATTTATGCATAAAACTGTTGCACATTACAGTGAAAAGCTAGAGAAGGTCAAACAGACAATGATTAAATTTATACTGAGGACTTAGCATTGCATTGGTGGGCTCAGATTTACTCTCTGGCCTGGAGATTAAAACATATATGATTTCACCACATATACACTATTTAACTCCCTTGTTAGCCAAATAAGATAGTTGGGAAGAGCCAATAGCCTGTGCTAACTCCTAAAGCTAAGCAAAGGAAACACACATACAGAGCAGACTGCAGGCTCCCTTTTAAGCTCAGAAGATATTTGCCTTTTACATGTGAACTGAACCAAAACCCTTTAGAAAGTGACAGGACAAACCACCATACCTCAGAGACAGAGTGACTGATGACCATTAAAGGTAGAGGTTTGTCCTTGTCAGGGAAACTGTCTCAAAAAATTAGTTCATTTTCCCATCTGAACTCCAAAAGGAGCTCTTGCATCACAATACTGAAGGAAACCTGAAAATACTTAAAAGGGTGAAGCAAACAAGCTGCAGTGATACATAAAAACACATTTATCAGTTTTCCCATATTTGTGTATTTCTTGTGCTTACAACAGCAAAAAGCAATCACCCCGGGGAACCCTTAGACAGCCTGGATTCCAGCAGTCTCCTTCAACTATCACATGTCCATCAAGATCTAAACTGCAGACCCACATGGTAAGGAATATGGGAAAGCTCCTCAGAATCATAGAAAACCACCAGCCATTTCAGCAGTGGTGCGGAAAGGCAATGTGCAGACCTCACTCACCAGTAACTGCTAGAGAGACCACGCAAGATCTCTTCCATTAATATCCATTAATACATAGGAAGATAAAATGTTGTTTTCAGTCAAATCTTCAGAGATTACATACAGAAAGAGGCTAAACTTTGCAAACACTGATAAGGAAAATTGAGAAATTGCTAGCTATATCTTCAGAGTATTTCATAGACACAAGAAATCCATAGGAAGGAAACAATCATGATCTCATCCAATTCATTATTAAAATCTTAGACAGAAGATGACAGGCTTTGTATGTTACACATCCATATGTTACAAGTTTTGGAACTGTGCTCTGCAGGTGATCTCTGCAGTGTTATGGTGTTTGACTGATAGATGCACCTCTTTAAGCACTAGCAGCTGTGTTCATGATAGAGTTGGACGAATCTATTCAGTTACATTTAAAAGGAGCTCTATGATGAGCAGTGGTTTTTTTGTTTCCATCTTCCTTGCAGCAGATGATTTTGAGAAGCTGTCCAGCTCAAAACACTGCTAGCACTTAGTAGATACTGAAAATATAGAGCGTGCCCGCTGCCATCTCAGAAAAATATGTCAAAATTGGTTGCTGGGTGGGATGGGGCCTGGAGCAGCCTGGTCTAGCGGAAGGTTGCTAGGTCATGACAGGGAGTGGAACTAAATGATCTTTAAGGTCCCTTCCAACCCAAACCATTCTATGATTCTATGATCTCCAGAGAACACCTTGGCCAGCATTGAAGGTGGGACATTTTCAACTTTACCTATTTATATCCTTCCACTAACTAAGAATTCACAGGGTATCCTCCACTTCCTAGGAACATGGACCCTAAGTTACAGAGCTACTGTCTTCTGGCTACTATCTTCAGTAAATTTCTAATTAAGCAAGCAAAATAAACCCAATGTTGTCAGCAGAATCTGAGTGACAATGATCTACAGCACCGACATTGTGACTACTGTTTTGGGAAGCAAGAAATCTGATTTGAAACCTTTGCTCCAAATCAAGAAGAGAAGGAGATGGCCTCACACACTTGCCAGTTGAGTAGCCCAACTAGGAGGGTATAAATTACATGCAACAGACAATGGGCAATGCTCTGTCAGAAGTCCAGTACTCAGTGACCTTTCATAGGCTTCCTAATCTGGCACGTGTGCTCTGAGAGAGCCCATGTATGAGAAGGAGCAGAAGAATTCAAAGTCATAAGCAGTCGCTAAGTCTCTCAGTTGCCGGACCACAATAGATCTATGATGTTGTTTGAACCCATAGCTAGACATGTTATGCCTTGTCATCACATCAAAAACTTTGCCTTCATTGTTTTAGGCATCTACAGTGCAGGGAGACAGTAGAGGGAGTTTTAAAGATTCCAGTGACATACAGATGCTAGAAGTTCCCTAAAATAACATGGATCTGTAAGGCTTTAAATCGTTTTTGGGTTTTATATTTAGATTAGGTGAAAGGGCTTTTTCCATGACCAAAGCTAGCTATGTATGAGAGTAAGTAAACAGTATTTTTCCAGATGAAAATTCTGTGAATTAATATGCTTATGAGTGAGAGGGATTGCATTAATGCTGCCTGTAAATGGATAAAGTACTTAAAGAAGTGTCCTGACCTCTCCCTGTGTCAGTGAAGTGATTGTGCATGAGCTTGGTTGGTTTGTGAAGGTTTTTGCAACCACCAAGGGATACAGTTTTACAACTGCAAGCTATGACTGCGGTTACAGGGGAAGGCTGTGGGAACATTTATCCAACTTATACATGACAGAAGCAACAGTAAGAACCTTTTACAAAGTGCAAGTTAGCAGATGTAACAGATGTTCATTCATAAAAGACTTCAAAATTGAAAAAGTCTTGATCCGGATCAAGCAGAGTTGTTCTGGGAGTTAACTCATTTCCTCTGCAATATTGTAGCTGTATTTTACTGTGAAAACTCTGGCTCTTCCCCCTCCTTTTATATATTATTCAATGAATTTCATCCCTCAGACAACATGTTAAATAGATCGGTCTTTTTTAATCACAATATTCCATCTCACCATTTTAATGCACAGTTA
>JASSUY010029314.1:0-60778 GCA_032466535.1 Forpus xanthops
GAGGTCTCCACACAGCCTTCTCTTCTCCAGGCTGAACAGCCCCAACTTTCTCATCCTATCTTCATAGGGGAGGTGCTTGGATTGCACAAGTCAGTGACTTCATTTCACGGAAACACAAGCTGGAATGCTCAGATTTTTCAGCTCGGTTTACAGTTTCACACACAGAGCCATTTGCATGTATTGAGTTCCAGGTGAAGCCCACTCCGAAGGACATGCATTGTCTGCTAACAGAGTTCAACAGAACTGCTACATACATGCAAAGCCATAACATTCTGAACTGGGGTACAACGCTACTGGATTGGCCATTACCAAGTCACACACAAGCACAGGAGCATGTAAACTCTAGCTGTTGCCACCAGGCAGATTAAAAAGGATGCTTATGAACAAGATCCGAGTTTCAGCAATTCAGAAGTACCAACTCTGTTACATTAGACTTGACTGAGTACACTTAAGATCAGTGATTAATCAGTAAGGTTGCACCACAACATATACTGGTTTAGTGCATTTATGAACTGCACTGTTAACATTTCCCCCCCAGTTGAAATACCTCGAGATCCTTCCCACACTCTCCTTTAGAATCCACCTTTGATCTTCGCTACTACAGGAACATACATGCACCCGGTTTCTCTTATCTCCCACCCCCCTTCAGGGTCACACATGCTTACATAGGCACAAAGAAAGACTTAAATCCCTGAGGTAAAGGTAGGAAACTTCCCTGCTTCTCCAGTAAGTGGAATGCCCACTCAGCTGCAGCTCTTCCTACCCCTGGGTCATCAAGAGAACTCCAGAAACAATCTCAATGCCATAGTTAATCACAAGGAGCATTCTTTGCAATGACTGGATTCTTTGTGGTGCCTGGATAACGGGTAGGTATCAGGTTATGTCCTGCCAGGTTTGTAATTGAAGTGGCCTGGCAGTTTAAATATTTCAGTGGCACAAATGAGTCATGGGCTTGACTGCTCCTGCTGAGCATGAATTATGCACCTCCTTTTAAGAGAAGTCCAATACAAAACTATAGCAGAGCTCCTGGGTCAACCCTACTACAGCATTCGTCCTACACTGGAGGAAACATCAGGCTGCATTCTGTTCAGAAACATGATTGCTGTTAACTGCCAAATAACCCCATTACAGCTATAGACTGCTCCTCTCTTGTGAGACAAGACCACTTCCACCTCTGGGCTGTCATTTCAGCCATCAGTGCTTCATTACCACACTGCAACTAGCACTGAGAACAGGTACAAATGAATCACTGCTCAAACAGCTCAACTGCTCCGAGCAACCCAGGCTCCAGCTTCCTTAGAAACTGCTCAGAATCCTTCCTTGAAGGTAAAAGACAAAATGAGTCACGTTTTTCTTCCCAGTTCATCTCAATGTTGCAAAACTCTCCTTTATGGAAGATGTAACTTCATTAGTTGCAATCATTTCTACGAGCACAGAGGGTGTCTGAGTTGCTTCTCTTCCAAAAGGGAGAGATGAGGAAAGAACCCGGGTGATAATTAAAGTGATAACATGTGGAAATAGCAAACTTGCAGCCAACTTCCGGCAATGGCAAGGCTCACACAAGTGCTCCCCACCTCCTGCCCACACTGCCTTTCCTGCAGGTTTCAGTGGAAGGCACTTGGCTTGGAAAACTTCTATGGAGGTCCCACTCTGCTGCTCCTTTACTCCTTCACTGGCCAAGTACATCAGGTGCAACCCAGCAAGCCCACACATCCAAAGGTCAAATCAAAGCTAACTGAATTGTCTGACAATATTGGCAGGAGGACAGATTTCACTGAACATTTGGTTCTTGCTTTTTCCTTTTAACTTCCCAGAGTAAAGTACTAGAAATAAGGAATAAGATTATCCAAAACATAACTTATGGTTATCGTGACTGTGGAGAAGCAGCTCAAAGCTAAAGCTGAAGAGATCCTCAACTGCATTTTTAAGATGCATTCAGATTGCACAGCAGAGTGGCCAATGCCAACTTATCCCTGGGCTGCCTTGGATGGAGCTGCTGGAAGCAGTCAAAGACTTAAACAGGAAGAGGGTGCCAAGCTCCCAGCAGCTTTCCACATCAAATATTCCCAGCTCTGCCAGCAGAAGACACATGGTCACATGCAGGTGAGAACTCGAAAGTCAGAAGTACATTGTACCACAGGTAAAGAGTGGCTGGTTTGGTAATAGATTATTAGTGTGGAAGTGCTGGTACTAACCATGATGAAAAGGGCAGTGCCCAGACAGCCCAAGCCCCAAGAGAAGCAGAAAGGCACATTTCAGGTGATGAAGCAGGCATTGCCTTCCCATCTGCCTTGTCACAGCAGGAGCTCACTGTGTTTGTATTACAGAATGGGCTTCACTGAAAACAAATGCTAAGATCCCATATCCCTCTTGGGAAGCTGTTTTTCTGGTGAGGTAGTGTTTACACCTATACATAAATACATTCAGTGAATCATCGACATTCCCATCTGCCATTGAGTACACTCATATCATTAAAGGACAGAGCTGTACACGAGTACCCAGGTTGCAACACAGGGCTTGGTTGAGATGAGTTTTCATTTCAGAAAAAAAAGGGGGCTGGGGGAAAGACTGATTCATCACCATGGCATCTTGAAATAGCTCTGCTCAAAAGCATTACTGCTCTGCAAGTTCTGCACTGGTTTTGTTATCTTGCCAAGTTGGACTACTGCAGGTATTGCCACACACTCAGTAGTCACAGGACCTCCTTTTTCCTATAAAATCCCTCTGCAAACAGCAGAACAGTATTTGGTACCTCCATAAGACCCATGAATTACTAAAACAGCAAACAGTGAGGAATTAGGATTTGGGTTTGGTCTTGGGGGGGGGGGTTGTTTCAATGGGACAAGACACAGAAGAACTAGGTAATTTTCTAAGGGTCATGCCAAGAATAGGGAGACAGTTAAACTCCCCCCCTAGAAATAAAAATCAATCTCTTTTTGTTCTTCACCTTGTGTACACATGCTAACAAAACACAAATCTCTGCAGGGGACCTAGCATGTGGGATGCTCAGAAATGCCTACCCAACTCACACAGACTTTGTCCACGTGAACATGCAAATGCTTGCTACAGGAGAAACAAGGCAAGGTTCTGTGTCTCTCTCACAGGACATGAGGACTGCCAGGTAAATGTTCCTCTGCAAGGATGAAAATACACATCCATTCTTTATTGGTGACAGAGACACAAAGGAAATCAACTGTCAGAGTTTACAGGCTGCAGGCAGGATCCGTTCATGCTGCTTGAGGAAAAATGTGTCCGTGATGGCTTCACTAACTGTAATTAGGATAATTTATCACAGCAGCTTTTGTTCCTGTGTCACAAAACGAGGGAAAGAGACCTGAAGAGGTCAGACAATATTTCTTGTGGATTATTACAACCCCTGGAATTTCCTATCTGTCTGAAGTGGGTGATGAGCTCCGAGAGGTCCCCATCCACGCTGTTGCTTTACTCAGGGCACAACCACCTAGTTTGAATTATTATCATTCGCACAGACCAGTTTGTGCAAATACACACCTACAGAAATAGTGCCAGTGGACTTAAGCTCAAGTGATAAAGGCTTGGCTTTAGCCAAACTTCCCAAGTGTTCCTGTAGGAATAACACCGGTGGAGCTACAAAACATCAAACCACAACCTCGACACCTACATGCTTTAGGACCTTAGTAAAAGCAGGCAAGTCAGATGGCTGTCATCACTCACCACTCTTAGCTGCTGCCCATATGCACTGCTGGCAAATCAGGGCACATTCAAGTACACCTCACCCGCTCCAGAGCAAAGACTGACAACTCGCTGCAGGCTTGGCCTCATCCTCTGCTCCACAAAGGCATTCCCCAACTTCTGCTGCCTCACTCGTGGTGGTGCACTGGTCACTGCTGCAGTGGTCTCTGCCCTCTCAAACTGGTCATGCAGAAATGCTACAGGTCAGACCTGTGTGAACAGATTATTGCTTCTAGACTTGTGTTAACTATAGAGATACACTACAGATGTGTTCTGTCAGTCCAACAGTTGATAATTACTTCCAGGATACACCCTACATCTTCCCCAGCACCTTCCCTGTCCTGGCTCTGTGAGGCTGCTGCAGAGCCAGCCAAGCCAAGCCTGCTGATTCAGCTGAAACACCACCCTAAAGATGAAACTTTTACCTGGATAAACTCGTGAGCTGATGCAAGGAGCAAAGATAAAGGCAGGAGCAAGCTGCAGAAAGAGCCGTATCAGCAGTACTATAGACCCCCACTGTGTAAAGCAGAGCACAAGAACTATACCCTGATTCACTCGTCATCTGTGGCAGAGTCCACCCATCCACATACCATTCAGTTTGTAGTTACAGCACACAGTCTCTTCTTGTTCAACTGCTACTCACTGTTTTTGCCCTCTAGTTAGAAGCTGTTAAGCATGGACAGCTATTGATTTCCAATTAACAGTATTCCTAAAGTTAGGACTTCTAGTAAGCAGGGAGGGAGTAGTAAGGTGGGCTGCCAGCAAGACAAACTGTTGAGCAGATATATTTTAAACCAGACAACCCACACAAGCCATCTTCTTCTTTGGAACTTCATACTCACCACTAATATCCATAATAAAAGCAATTATTTGGGAGTGTTTTTAATAATCGCTTTTATTAATAATTGCTATTATTAATGAGAGTTCTGAAAGACTTATTGAAACCCACAAACTCAAATCTGAGGGAATGTGTATATAAGATTCCCTATCCATTTAAGAAATAAGGAAAAGGATTCATTTTAAGACTACGAGGGGCTTATGGCTATCTTTTATTTCTATACAATAGAAGAGGTATCTCCTTGACTGCTCTACTGGTTCAACACTGACAAAAAAGAACATAGACACTGCTTTTTACTACAGTAAACAGTTTAAGGCACTGCTCATTCTCTTGCTAGCCTAGAAAAGATTTTTCTCTCAATATTCACTGAATGTTCTTACCTTGTGTAAGGTCCTTGGATCAGGAGGCTGAGGCTAACTGGAAACTCCATTAACATACAGCCAAGCTGTCCTTCATTTCAGCAGCATTGCTTTGAGGCGAGTAAGCAAGGGGTAGATAACGACTATCCTAAAAGCAAATGAGAACATCACGATGACACTTGCTATTTCTCAGCACTCTGCTGACAGTCAGCAGAGCAGAGTAACTTTGAAGCATGGTTTGAGTGCTCGCTATAAGCTGGACTTCAGTGCTGAATTTGAGCAGCTGCTGTTTGTCAGGGAGATATCCCTTGGAGTACAAAGAACTTGGGAGCTATCTAGGGTCACCATCAAAACAGGCTTACTTCCAGTAACACAAACCAGCAGCTGGCTTCAAAACTCACATGGGGATGAAGGTAACTGCAACACTGTGTAGTATCTTGTAAGGAAAGCAACACGCCACTTGTTTCTCCCCTTGCTTTTAAGAAGTGCTTCTGTCTCTATCACTCTCTCTGCTTTAAAGATTGATACAGGCCAAGGCTCTGGCTAAGCCTCCTTTTGCTTAGCATTGAAAGTCGTGTCCTTGGAAGCATCTACGCAGGTGAAGCAAGAGCAACTTCCATACTGCTGGGTGCTGCATTACAGCAGATGGACAGAGAGAACTACCAGTTCTTGAGCCCTACTCAACTCAGAACTGCCTTGTGAGCTAGCAGGGCTCTCAAGACACCCACCTCCCCTTTATTTCCCCACACATACACTTGGTTTGGACAGTGCAGATACCTTACTACACCTGCACTGGCACAAAAGGAACAAGCTGTTTTGAGATGCTGCTAAAAGGGCATGTGTGCCATTGTGCTGAGCAAGCAGGCAGCAAAGCGCTGCAGGCCAGCAGAAAGAAGACAGCCAGAAAAGAAACACAGCTACTTCTGGAGGCAAGATGCTTTGTGCTGTACTGTATGAGATCCCTCTTGCTTTGTGCTGTACTGTATGAGATCCCTCTTTCTTTACATACATACACACATGGTGAATATCATTCAGAAAAGATTTTAGGAATGAATATAATTCATTCAAGTCCTATCGATTCTTCAGTAAGTTTTGTTGGGTTTTTTAAACTCAAGTCCTGACATCAGTAAAGAAAGTAGTGTCACAAGTGTATGCATATATTTAAAGGATTATTGAGCTTTCTTCTTAGACCTGTTAAGTCCTGTGGAACTGTACAGAAAATCAGGTTAAAGTGAACTTGTATCCATTACCAGATCCAAAAGCCTTAGCTAAATCAAGGCATTTCAGTCCTTGGTTAAGATGAGTGCATTGCCAAGGGAACAGAACTAGGAAAGAAGGGGAAGTTTCAGGTGCCATGAATACACACAGTGGGTGACACTTCAGGGACTTGTGAAACACACTTAAATGACCTCAGCAGGAGGTTACACACTAAATTCCAGAGGAAGGCAGAATCTAAGAGGGGGAATTCCTTCCCTACCCCCTTGTGGAGTTCCACATTGCCTTGGGCAAAAGAGGTCAGTCAGGAATCTGGAAGTGACACTTTCTGGTATGCCTGAGCACAGGGTAACAAGAAGAGGAGTAGTAAATACCTCTGAGAGCATCTGGCTCCATCACCCACAGAGAAGTCAGCTTAAATTCTCAAGCCTAGGAACTATTCCTATTAGCTTAATACAGAACTACACATTACGAATACCTCGTTTCATCTTCATTTGATCATCTCCACCCTTCCCCAGCCCAAGGATTTAATCAGAGCTAGATGAAAACTAGATGATGATGGTAGCTGCCTATATACGTCTTTTTGTTGCTTGCATTCACAGCAGCAGATACAAACCAGTGTCTAGCCACTGAACGATTTCCTTTTGCCAGTAAGCAGAGTTAAACTGTCTCCCATTATCAGTATGCAGCTACGCGCAGTGATCAAGTTACTGCCTTTTTTATTGAGAAACACTAGTGACATTTAACTTGCGTCCATATCATAGAAGTACTGTCTAGATTCTTTGTTGCACATCTTTAAGCAGAGGCACCAGAAGAGAACGCAGGATTTGAGCAAGACAACCTCCCTGCTTCTATTAATAACCAAGGACCACAGTCACTGCTGATGGCTTTCTGTGCATTGCTGTAACACCCTTCTTCATTTCTCTTTGGGCATTTAGAGTCATTGATTTATATGAAAACCTTGGTTTTCAAAGCGCATTTCAAAGTGTGTTAGGAGTAAAGATACACAAGGTTTGAAAACGAACACCAAGATATAACCTCACTACAAACTCCACATAAACCACTGCTTACATAGAAGGACAAGACAATAACAGGTCATGGGTCTTGCCTGATCCGCACCCACATGTACAAACCTGCAAATGAGCCAGCATGAGGAACCCTTCAGTGCGTTAGGAATTCAGGTACTTGCACAGCAAGCCACAGTCCTGTACAAACTCATCTCCAATAAATGCTACTCACCCTCTTCCAGAAAGCATCTACCCTTGCCCTGCAATCCCCCATACCTAACACCCAGGCTTGCAGACTTCAGTTGTTATTTGCCTGGCTCCAAAATTGATCCAAGTTCCTGGAATTCTAGAGGGCTTTCCAATCACGTGAAGAAACTTGCTTGGAGAAGGAATCGTTTTTCCCACTGCAGAAGGGTTAGTCTTACTGAGTCACAATGAACGAAGCCTCAGGTGAGGTCAGGGGCTTTCCTGGATAAGTTTTTCTTCTCTTAGGCTTCTCCCAAGTTTAGCTATTCACTGTGAAACAGCTAGTGATTTCGGAGGAAAGGCTGAGTTTTTTTGGGATGCTGCCATCACAGGTTTCCAGCAACATATTGGTCAATAACAGGGCAAGCGATACACATTCATTATGCAGGATAAAAAAAAGAAGTGTTTGACCTCTCAGTCTTTTTCTTATTATAATGAGGGTTTTGTGGTTAAGACACAGATCTATGACCTTAATGAAAGAACATAACCCATCAAAAATAGTTCAGATCTTCAATGTGACAGACAGCATGCACACTACTGGAATCACCTCTTTCTGGATCATGAAACTGTATGTAGCTATGGGTATATGTATGCATACAAAGCTGTACAGACCTGCTGAAGAGGGTCCAGAGGAAGGCCACAAAAATGCCCAGAGGGATGAAGCACCTGAGAGAATTGAAGTTGATCAGCTGGAAAAGAGAAGGCTTTGGGGAGACCTTATTGTGGCCTTTCAGTTCTTAAGAGGGGCCTCTGAGAAATATGGGGAGAGACATTTCAGCAGGGCCTGTTGCGACAGGATGAGGGGTGATGGATTTAAAACTAGAAGAGGGGGATTCAGACTGGATGTGAGGAAAAAGTTCTTTACAATAAGGATGGTGAAACACTGGCACAGGCTGCTCAGAGAGGTGATGGATGCCCCATCCCTGGAGACACTGCAGCCCAGGCTGGATGTGGTTCTGAGCAACCTGATCGAGTTGAGGATGCCCCTGGTCATTGCAGAGGGTTGGATTGGATGAGCTTTGCAGGTCCCTTCCAACCCAAACTGTTCTATGATTCCTTACATACACACACACAAAACTAAGTAACCACAAAGGTGAGGAAAGCAATTGCCACTTTCCTCAGGCTGCCTGAAGGGCAGAGGTAGTTTCTATCTCCTACACAAAGTAAAAAGCAGATTAAAGAAGGATGCTGCTGAATTTTCCACTGATTTTGAGTCTTCTTTTCCACTTTGCATCCCAATTAGCTTTGCTGCTCAGTATTATATAGCACGACCAAGCTATTGCAAAACCTACCATCACCACTTCCAATTCTTTGTTAGTCTCAAGCCAAGAGGAAGAAAGTTGATTTCTTAAGCAACTATTATGGGAAAACAGAGCAAAACCAATTCTTCATCCAGCTATGCCACAGAAACCCAGGCTTCAAACAATTATGTTGTCTGCATGTAAGGCAAGCTGAATCTGCAAGCTCTAGCCAGCTTCTACAGTGAAATCCAGTTTAAGTAATAACAGTATCTTAGGAACTTACTAAGTAACTGAAAAGTTATGCTCCAATGAGAGGTACTAAGCCATCTACAAACTGAAGTCTGTAAGAAGTGCCTCTTCCTCCTCCCCATTCAAGCGAGTCCTACTTTCCTGCAGAGTGATAAGTAGAGATTATGAGGACCAGGTAAAGGACACTGTATATGTTCTATTGCCTGAGTCCAGACAGAGGCAGGTAAAGGACACTGTATATGTTCTATTGCCTGAGTCCAGACAGAGGCAGGGTTCAGCCTGTTACATCTCAAAAGAAGCACAAAAACAATGTATGAAGCAGAATATTGCCAAAATTACCCTGAATAAATTTCTAGTACTGGCAAAATTCTCCTTCAAGTTGTCCTGTGAAAGGAACAGTGAAGATTGAGGTGCTCAAAGAGTACATAAGATTACAAAGCTTTGGTATATAAACTTCCTTTTTTTAAAACAAAGCAATGACAACGAAACCAACAAATGACAACTGCAATTTTCTTTTCAAAGAACAAACACAAAACACAACAAAACCAAAGCCTTCCAAAATGCACGAAGATTGAAAGTCACCACAGTAATCTCTTCTGTACCATCTGAGAAACAGTTATTGTTCCCACCTGTAAAACACTACCTCTTGAAAGACTCCCCAGACAACAACTCCCTCTACAACCAGGTATGAGGAGCAAGCCACAACCTCTTTCCTTTCAGATGCATGCATTCAGTACTGCTGCTGAATTGTAGTAATACCCACCCTACTAGAAGTCGCTATTAAAATGTCACATAAAAACCCCACAAGCATGTGGATATTCCTGCTAATTCCTCCACATTAAGAGATACAGACTTGGTATTACACTCAGTTCCGTATAACTAGCCAAAGTGTTTACTGATATCCTGTAAGCCTAACATTAGAACCTAAGTGACTCAAAGAAAGTACTAGTCAAAGGGCTCTTAGTACCCCCTGCTGCCAGTTTGTGGAGCTTGCTGCCACACACTTGTAAACAGAAGTGATGGGGCAGAAGTTGTTATCTTAAAAGGAAATGTAAATAGAGTTGGTTCTGCTGAATCAAGTTCAGATTTACCCAACATCATTCAAAAAGCACACGTTGGCATCTGAGATTTTGTAGAAGCTTAAAACTGTAGGTCTGACAAAAGCCAAGAAGCGTCCAAGGAAAACTGTAATGCCATTGACCAGGTCAGAGTCCCTTCAGGGGATTAAAACCGTGAGTATGCTGTTCTCTGCTGTTGCTGCTGCGATGGTGGCTGTCCTTGCTGCTGTTGGAGACGAACCTGCTGGGAATATGGATCTTCAAGAGATTTAACAAAAATGGTGGTTTTAGGCCCAGTTTTCCAGACAATCCCATTTGAATCTATCACAGAGGACTCGACTGTGATGTTGTGGGTGCCAAGTATCACAAAGTTTAACAGAAACTGAGTGCTGAAGTAGTCGTTGTGTGGTTCCACCCTCTGCTCCATTTCATTAGTCATGTTGTCAATAGGAATCTGAGAACACATGGAAGGTTAAAATCCCATTTTGTAGAAAACTGCTCAAGTAAATTTTCTCCTCCCCATTTGAAAAGGGGAGAGATCAGAGAAAAATCTTTGTCCTCAATTTTCCTAACAATGCATGTGCATGTTTGAACCAGCTTGGTATGTTTTATCATTGATGAATGCATTCTTTTGCTATCTAGTCACAAAACCAAGGTAGCCAACACGTCTTTCTCTCCCTCAGCTTCTAGTTTTCCACAGATGAATGCAAGTCAGATAAACATTACATATTTCCTAGCCCTGTTCTTTTAGAAGCAACTTTTTCCTTCCCCCCCCTCAAAAAAAAACCCAGCCAAACAACAAAACAAACGCAACCACCACAAACCCACCAAAACAGGCTTCTCATTAAACGTCATGTTACCAGAACCATAACTTCTGAGCATAGAATCATAGAATAGTCAGGGCTGGAAAGGACCTTAAGATCATTCAGTTCCAACCCCCCTGCCATGGGCAGGGACGCCTCCCATTAAACCATGTCACCCAAGGCTATGTCCAACCCGGCCTTGAACACTGCCAGGGATGGAGTATCCAAAACTTCCCTGGGCAACCCATTCCAGTGCCTCACCACCCTTACAGTAAAGGGTTTCTTCCTTATATCCAGTCTAAACTTCCCCTGTTTAAGTTGGAACCCATTACCCCTTGTCCTCTCAGTACAGTCCCTCATGAAGAGTCCCTCCCCAGCATCCCTATAGGCCCCCTTCAGACACTGGAAGGCTGCTATGAGGTCTCCATGCAGCTTCTCATTTCCAGGCTAAACAACCCCAGTATTCTCAGTCTATCTTCATACAGGAGGTGCTCCTGTCCCCTGATAGTCCTCATGGCCCTCCTCTGGACTTGTTCCAACAGTTCCATGTTCTTTCTGTGATGAGGACACCGGAACTGCACACAATACTCCAAGTGAGGTCTCATGAGAGCTCAGTAGAGGGGCAGGATCACCTCCCTCAACCTGCTGGTCATGCTCAGATGGAACTGTTGACTTGCATTTCATCTGCATCTCCTCAGGTGCTACTTAATTTGGACAGCATGTCCTCCCACTTTCCATAAGCAAATGGAAAAATCCACCCTTAAAATGAGGATATAGACGTTCTAGAGTCTACATGGTAGAGAATAATCTACTTCTGCCTCTTCCCCTTTGCTGTTTAATATGGTATACACCTAGGCTGAACTTCTCCCTATTTCAAGCAGATTCCTGACTTGTTCTGAACGCACAAAGACACTTGTGTTTGGAAGAACTGTTACTAAAAAAAC
This sequence comes from Forpus xanthops, assembly GCA_032466535.1. Taxonomy (NCBI): domain Eukaryota; kingdom Metazoa; phylum Chordata; class Aves; order Psittaciformes; family Psittacidae; genus Forpus; species Forpus xanthops. The sequence continues at coordinate 11,672 of JASSUY010029314.1, forward strand.
ATATTAGCATACAGCAGACCTAAAAATCTCATACACTGTGCCTGACTCTGGCACAGGCTTGAATGTCAACTGCCCAGAGTGAGAGGATCACAGAAGAACCCGTTCATTTCAACCTGAAATTCTGCTAAACCAGAGGCAAGCAAAAGAGCAGGAAAAAAACAGCAAGAAAGCTTAAGATTCCTCCTGATTCTATGTTGTGTACATACCTTATAGTCTTGTCCAGATTTGCTCTGCAGCACTGAAGAGACATTCAGGCAGACAGACTGGATTTTACGGAAAAGGCCTGGTTTAGAGCCATGCTGAACCACTCCTTCCACCTTTAGAGCCAACTGCTGATTGTTCTGTACCGCAATAGGATCTGCTGGGTTCCTTGGAGATGGAGATAGAGCAAGCTGAAACACAAGAAAACAGGCTACAATTGTGATTGTATACCTCCAAGAAAGGAAACACAATTCCAGGATGAAACAGAACACCTTCTTGTAGCAAGAATTGCAAGGAGGAGTTTGGAAGAGAAACCAGCAAATGGAAACACAAAACTTCTGAGGATCATTACTATCACAGCTGACAAGCATCAACACCAGTACCAGATGGAGTCTATCCATTTCATGAATTGCACTTCAAGAGAAGTGGATAGTCTTCTACAAAATAGCCCAGGGAAGTATACATTGAGCTGAACAAAGTAAAAGGCAGTAAGAAGTTAATAGTAAATATCTTAAGGCTTTCCCTTTTCTCAGCCAAAAGGAGCACTTGAGTAAAGAAAATGATGACCACTGCAGGTCACATATAGCCATTCTTACTCGCCCACCTGAGAAACATTACGGTTTTCTTTCAAGATAGTAAAGGTTGCTTTTTCAAGGAAAAGGAAAAGCAACCCAAATGTATCAAAACTGCCTTCTCAGGACTAGACCGTTATTTAGCTCTGCAGACTCAAAACCAACACTAATTCCAGTTGGGATTCATTTCTTTGACTGCAAAGCCTTAAAGAGAAAATCTATTTGCCCAAGTCACACTCTAGTGGCTCTTAAAGCCCACATGCACATATTACTCAAGTCATTCCTAACAGATAACCCCAGATGCTATTTGCAGTTAAGTATCTTCACTAAAAATGCCAAAGCTTTGTGCCTTCAGGGAGGCTTTTCTCATGAGGCGGACCCTACAATGACAGATTTCAGGCTACATTTGAGCAGTACTTACCTTAATACTTGTAGACTGCAGCTTCTGAAAAAAGTACCTTTGAAATGAAAGGGGCACCTTCAACAATGCAATAACAGCGTTGCACAGACAAGCTGTATGCTGCAAGAAACAGAGCCAAACCATTGACAAACATCATTCATAGCATAGGGAAAAGAAATACACTTGAGGGACTGAAACTGCAGTAATGTCCACTGGAAGTCTAGAAATACACTGATAGTCACAGGCTAACAGCCTTTTTGGAACTAGATGATCTTAAGGTACTTTCCAACCCTAACCATTCTATGATTTTATGACTACATTCAGCCTCTCTGTTTATGTTCTGTCCTTTATGAAGGTGTTCTGCTCTGGAAAGAACAAGGAGGCCAAGAAAAGAACAATCCAAATCATTTTAGTCATAGTGTTAGAGTCAGCAGAGCAGGATCCGCTTGAAACACACCCAACACCTCAAATATACAATTCCATTCTAAGCAAACAAGTCCCTCCAAGCACCACAACTTAATGTGATGTAACAATTAAGTTTTAAGCCTCCTGTCTACTCTTTCTTTCCTCACTATGCTATACTGTGCTTCTGGCTCATATGAGCCAAGGTAGTGCTACTGAAGTCACCAAGCTGCATGGAGCTAGTGACAACTGAGTTTGTGGGGTTTACCTTTTCTATGGTTTACACAACTCACTCCTCATTGTGTTTGGAATTGGTAAGGACTGTTGAATTTAGAAACTAGACAAATAGATGCCAGTCACGACAAATAAACTACCTTGTTCCCATCAACATGCACTACAGCTTTATGATGTTCACTAAGAGATGAAACCATACTAGCCCTGTGAAGGAGTACATTATCAGCTCACTGTTTGCATTCAGTGCACTTTACTTTGTGTTCTCCGATGACCTGCATTGATAAGAGAAATGCTACACTCACAAAACACAGTATTAACTGCCAGCAGCTCAGGGATGGAAGCTAAGCTAGTGCTAGACACTAGAGACTGTTTATACCAGTAAAAGCTTATGTTAAGCGTGTTCTTCAGTTTCTTGACCACTAAACATACATGGAATTGCTGAGGTTTTGGAAGGTTTGTCTACAGGATATACATTTAAAACCACTACTTGCCAAGTAAGACACAGGAGCATACTTCCTGTTGAGGGATTCCACTTCTTCCAGTACATGATTAAATACAGACATCATTCTTCTTTCATATTCACTCTCAACCTGTGCTGTTCCATTCGAGCTGTATTCCTGGAAACTAAAATAACCCAAAACTTTTAACTGTGTCTGGCATACCCTCTGTAATGTGGGAGGCTTATTCCCAAACAGACCCAACAAGACCATCCCCTGTTATAACTCAAAATCCATCAAGAAATAAGCGTTTAAATTGTTTACTCTGTTTCCTTCTTATTTTTCTACTGTAAGACTTGCCCACAACATCTAAACCCCTAACTACATCTTATCCCACCTTCTGTCTCCAGCCTTTCTCGCTTGAAGTATTTAGAGGTCTAAGAGGCTCAGCACACTTAATACCCCTACCTTTTATTTAAGCCTGTAGTGTTTCTAATGCTTTTAGAAGTCTCACAGCTCAAGGAAAAGCAAGAATACCAGTCAGAGGTAAGACTAAACCTGGAAGTTTATAATCTCATGCCTTGAATACAACTCCATCTCCTAGACACCTAACGTTTTCAAGTCCCAAGCTTTATGCTTTTTACAAGTCTGATCAATACACCTTCTAAGCAATGCTTAATTCATAAGGAGTAGGACAATCACTTCGATGCTCGCTTTTACTTCCAGTTATAAAAATCACACATTTAAAGTTATGCTTATCCACATTATCTTCCTTTTAATCTCAGCTTGGGATTTTAAAGGGTGATTTGATTCCTAGGAACTTCATTTTCCTAGTGGGTATAAGTTAAAGTTAAAAAGAGTCAGAGGTTACAGATTTAAGAGTTTAAACTAATTTAGTGCATATATTTGCAGGACTCTAAAGGAAACCAATGTGTGCTTACAAGTGCAAACAGTAGGTATGGGAGCCAATACAGGATGACACAAGTTGAAAGAAGCGGTTGAAGAAAAGATTAAAAGTTGGGGTTTGTTTTAATGTAAGCCTGTATTTAAAACATGTCTAGTAGAGTACTCCAGAGCAAAATCAGAACAAATGCAGAACACAAAACACTGTCCCTAGCCTGCCACGTACAGCACAGCAACACCAGGTCCTCAAGCTACTAAAGGGTCTACTGAGAAACCTTCTGAGCATTCTCTGAACTCCTAGGCTTAAAGCCCCCAGGGATTTAGAAATAAACAGCAAAGGAGTTAACTATCAGACCTACTTTGCAGACTCTGGATCCAAAATCAGAGCTTCTATTGCATGCGAAATCAACAGGCAGCTCTGCTGTTGTCTGACATTAATATTAAGGAGGTAAAAGACTTGTAAAGATTGCACCTAAACCAAGAAATGCAGTATGGTTACTGGACTTATTCCTCTACCTTCTGCAAAGAAATCCTAGTCATTGCTCCTTTAGTAAAGACAGCAAGAACCATGAAAATCCCCAATTTTATGCTGTTGCATTTTTTGTGTTCTAACTTCTTTTTAAAGCAATCCCAAGCAATAGTATGGCAATGTTTATTTCCAAAGAGGTTTTAAGCAAAAAGTACCTAATTTTCATGTTACTGTTTCAAACCGATTTTGTGTCAGTCTCCATAGAAAAGAGAGGACTGTTCGCCATCATTTTGCCCACGAGAAGGGAAGTTGCCATATTAGGGAGTGCTCAGGCATTAGCACAGGCTGCCCAGAGCAGGGCTGGAGTCACTGTCCCTGCAAGTGTTCACACACCATGTGTGTAGACAAGGCCCTCAGTGCCATGGGTTAGTGTTGGCCTTGGCAGTACTGTGGAATAGGTGGACTGGATGATTTTAAAAGTAGTTTCCAACCTGGTTGAATCTATGAAAACCTGATTTTTAAAAGGATACAGTTCTACATTCCTTAGAGTTGCTGAGTCGGCATCAAAAGATGCCTGATAAAGCTCTCCATAGTGGGTAGCCAGGTTCCGGAACTCCTCCATTGAGTGCTTCATCTACAGAGGCAATGCTGGTAGTCAAAAAAACCCAAATCAAAGCAAAACAAAGCAACCCCACACAAATCCAGTATAATCTAGCAAGATATAACAAGTTCTCGCTTCATCACACAGGTAAACAGCCTGTCACTTTGGTGACTTTATCTGTGCATTAAACTGATGTCCCTTCCTGTAACACAGCACCAACATACCCTCCCGGTGCTAAAAATAAAGCAAAACAGACCAAGCAACCTCTAAACCCCACCAATAACCTCCACCATCCCCTAAGGTAAATCAAACTGCTCTTTCAAAGACTACCCACTGATGTCTTCATGCAGACTACATGTATTTTAGAAGCAGACTGTCCTGGTGTTCTGTATGGTAGCAAGCCTGTTGCCAGTGCTCACCAGAAGAGGTTGTAATAGGATCCTAAATTATATATTCTTCCTTAGTGTAATCACAGTACACAAGGCGTTTCTAAACAAGGTGTGAAAGGCCTTGCGGCAAGTTTGAGCTTGCCAAGGGGCTTAGTTCTGGTGTTCCCAACATAAAAAGGACACGGAACTGTTGGAGCAAGTCCAGAGGAGGGCCATGAGGATGATCAGGGGACTGGAACACCTCCTGTATGAACATAGGATGAGAAAGTTGGGGCTGTTCAGCCTGGAGAAGCTGCATGGAGGCCTCATAGCAGCCTTCCAGGATCTGAAGGGGGGCTATAGGGATACTAGGGATGGACTCTTCATTAGGGACTGTAGCAATATGACAAGGGGTAATGAGTTCAAACTTAAACAGGGGAAGTTTAGATTGGATACAAGGAAGAAACCCTTTGCTGTAAGGGTGGTGAGGCACTGGAATGGCTTGCACAGGGAAGCTGTGAAAGCTCCATCCCTGGAGGTATTCAAGGCCAGGTTGGACAGAGCCTTAGGTGACATGGTTTAATGGGAGGTGTTCCTGCCCATGGCAGGGGGGTTGGAACTGAATGATTTCAGGGTCCTTTCCAACCCTGACTATTCTATATGCATATCTTGGAAGTTGAGTGAGTGAACGAATGAGAAAACGCATGTACATAACTTCGTAATACAGCCTGCTACAGGCAGACATTTGTATAACTATAGGTGAGAACCCAGGCCTACAATACAGCAAAACTCTTCACTACCACTTCTCATTCCTTTCATCAGTTATGTTTGCTAAAAAGCAAAATTCATGCCAAACACAAGAGTGGAACAAGAACACGTGCCTGGTTAGAGATGCGTCCACACCTCTGGAGGTCGTTTCCTGATGTCATAGCAATCGTTGTAGCAATAGCTGGTGGTGGACTTGTTTTGAGGCTGTTGCAGGTACAAATAAGTTGAGAAAAAGCTTGTAGAAGGTCAATCCTGAGTTTCACAAATCCACACTGAAAGCTCAGAGGATTAAGTGGTGTACTAGCAGCCTGAAACACAGCAACAGGAATGTTGGCAATCTAGGTCAAAAGCAACCATGATAAAATAACTTTGCAATGGCACTGAACTGCCTTATTCCACAACTGAATTCAACTGTAAAAGCTGCTGTTTTAAAACACATTGGACAGATTTGCTCAATTTAAAATCATCCTGAATCCAAACAACACAGAAGTAATTATTAATCCTATTCCAAGTGTATCACCCTTGTAACAAATGTGACTCAAGCGGTTACAACACTATTGGGGCACCTATTTCCTCTTTTTCTAAGGCCAAGCCATTAGTCTGCAGATGACATTAGTCCAGACAGTCCCTACCATAAGAGAGGGCACACCAAATTGGCAGGCAAGCACAAAGACTGACAAAGTGATTCCCTGCATCAGCCAGAAGAGAAAGAACTGGCTGAAGTTACCTGCAGCAGGAGGAAGGGGCAATAACCTTGTATGTTTTGTGAAATGGAACATTACAAAGGCACTCAACCCTGCATTTGATGCAGATAAGAGTTTAGTGACAACCAAGAATAGTAACAGAACTCCAGGAGGACAGACATGCTGCTGTCATTTAGAAGATGCAGAACTGTGAAACTGCTCACGAAGACTTTATCTGATATGCAAAGCATCTGTGACACCCCAGGACATCCAAGGCAGAGGTAAACTGTAGCACCCAATATTACATAGTTAGGCCAGAAATCCACTGATTTTTCTTATACTGTTGGATTTTGAGTACACTTTTTTCTTCAGGAGGGGGAAAAGCCTTCTGTAACACAAAGCACTGGGACCATCTCTTACTCAGAGAATAGCAGTATGTTAAACCCATGCACATAATCTCCTGTGCTTCTTATTCATCAACAGAAAAGGTCACTGCTGAAAGCAAGTTGTAACTCAGTCCGAAAACCTTATGAAGATCCACTTCCTTGCCAACAGGAAAGCAGCAAACTCACAAAACATCTAGGAACTGGCCCACTATTGACTAAAGAGAAGAAACATTAGCCAACTACAACCACATTAACTGCTAAGCTAAATGTCAAGCAGATAAGACTACTTCAGCCCTTCCTACCCACTCCTCTGCTTTCTCCTCCTCAAGGGCATTAAAAACCTCTTTTGAATGGAAATTGTTCAGTTGATTCTGCAAGGGTAGTTTCAGAAAACCCTCTGTGGAAGAGACCTCACTGCACTGTAATTGCTCTACAGAGACTACAGGCTTTTACAGAGAGTAAAGTACCAGCACTTAGAGCAGAAAATCCAGACATTTTTAGCAGCACAAATTGGACTTGACTCTAGCAAACGGAAGGACAAGCTTGTCTCATTAATACTCAATTTACCTTATCTGCTACCCCTATAAGCCACGGGCAATAAATGAGTCACAAATCTTTCTAGAAATGGCAGAGTTCTTTGGCTCAGTCAAGCACCATTTCTTAGCAATGTATGTGGAGTTAGCACTACTTCATCAATTTAGTGCTTTGTTCAAGTTCTGTATCTTCACAAGACTGCCAGCAATAAAAAATAAGCACAATGCTACCAAATGCGATGCATGTTTTCTGCAAGAAAGAGTAGGTTCTAGTCAAAAATTCACTAACTATACAAGCAAGTACACAGAGAGACAGATGGGAATTGTGGTCAATCTGCTCTACAACAAGATCCTGCCCTCCTCCCAGCACTCATAAAGTAATGGGACTTCTTCCTCAAGTGGACTAACCCATGTGAAAGAACATTTTGCATAGAGCAATACAAAACCAGACAGCTGAATGTCTATCAGAAAGGCATTAAGAAATCTTCTGACAAGTTATTTCATCATTGCTAAACTGGTCTAAGTGAATACCTGCAACAGATTTACTGACAGTCTTCCAGCTACAAAGCTGACAGCTACATAGGGCTCACTATAGTACAGTAGAGCACTATTAGTGCATAACAGTGCTGAGTCATGCCCTACACTGAAACAGCAGCAACAGTAATATAAACTCAGAGGGAAGAGACAGCAAAGGTCTTCAGCAGCAAGACTATCAGGTGCACATTACACTCCCCTTTGAGATGCTGGGTGCTGTAGATGCAAGCAGTCAGTGCCTCCTTTCACAACTGGTACACACAAGGTTAGGAATTTGTTCAGAGCGATGCCAACAGCCAGCTATAAAACCCACTTCCTCTTCTCTAGCCCTCCAAAACCTGTACTTACTCCTCTGGACCACAACAACCCACAAGGAAGTTACTGCGCTCAGCAAAGTGCTATGCACAACCAGGAAATGAAGTCAGCAGAGTTGATGAGGACAGTAACCCTTCAACAGAAAAAAACCCAAATCCTAGGGAACAGCTAATTAGATTACTGACTCACAGAATGACCTACTGAAGCCAGTTATTTTCCTGCCTCTATTAGATATTAACATCTAATTAGATGAGGTCTCCCCCCCAATGTCTTTTACACATTAGAGAAATCTTGAAATGCTGAATTACAAGCCTTGTTCACTCAGCCAACAAGTTAAAGGCAAGTACTTCAGAAATAACACAGCTTCCTCTCAGGAAACACAGGTGTGAAATTCACATCCTTCCTGCTCCTTGAGGAATATTTATTAATAAGCAGTAGTATCTAAACTTTATTAAACAGTATCTGGATTGTCAAAGCACTTGACAGTTCCAGTAACTGAAAAAGAGCAGCTTAATTCAAAAGACAAAGAACAAGATTTCTGCATGGAAACTAAAATATGAAGCTGTTGTGTGAAGCTGGATTGCCTTTTGTTAAGAAGCAACTTCACCATAAGAGCTGGTCCATATTAATAAACGGGGTTTTTTTGTTAATGTTCTCAGCCGCTATTTTCACCACTCCAGAGAAGGTATTTGCAGAACAGCAGCTACCACCTGAATTCTGCTGAGTTATTGCCCTCCCTCCTCCTAGTAAACTGGTGTTGCCTTGTTGTTAGGATTCCACAGGATTACATTGTCAAATAGAAAGCAACATGAACTCAGCAGGGGGAAGGCAATTAAATCCTTCTCCATATCTTGAGAAGATAGCAGCCAATGTAGACAAAGTCCCAGGCTTGACTATTACAATAGTGTTTATTCAGCCAAAACAAGGAGTGGCAAATTTTAAGTGCTGTAACTTTAAAACCAGATGTGTCCATATCACAGGATTTGATCAAGGCAGAAGGGGTGGTGGTGATGAAGTCTAGCTAATCCCACTTGGCAGAGCTACAGGATCTTCTTTGTGCAGATGCAGTGTGTTACAACTGGCTCTTCCCTGCAGTCCTCTCAGAGTCTGGCTTTTTAGAGGTTTAAGAACAGAAACCAAACAGATCAGGGACTGCAGCGAAAAGACAGAGGGTGATGGGTTCCAACTGAAACAGAAGTTCAGGTTACATCTAAGGAACAAGTTCTTCCCTGTGAGGGTGCAGAGGCACTGGCACAGGGTGCCCAGAGAAGCTGTGGCTGCCCCTAGTTGGGTTGGAAAGGAGCTTAAGATCAGACTGCGATTCTATACTACAGAATACACAAAAATCATCACTAAAGTATATCTTTGCTAACCGTCAGTGATGCTATTCCTTTGTGATAGGATTTCAAAGCTTCAGCAATGCAAGACAGCGCCGAGCTGTAGTTGTCCTCCTGCAGACCTGTCAGACACTGTTCTGCATGGGAGAACTCCTTCAAGCTGTTCAGCCAGAAGTAGAAGTGTTCTGAAGCCACCTGAGTGAGCAGGCTTTGATATAGTTCTCTGGCCATGTCATGGTTGCCCTGCAATGACAGCAATGTTTTTAAGAGGGCACATGAATGAAAGCTGTGCATTTCTATGTCACAAATATACATAAGAGAATAATAACATCTCCAGAACTACTCTTACTTTAATGTTAGAACCAATGAAATTTCTTCAGATCATTTGAACATGACAATCCTAACAATAAATAAAAGTACAAACGCTTATTTTATGGAAATAGCAGCCTTATTTACACAAGGTAATTCAACAATATGAGAAACAAATACTGACATTTACTTTTACACCAGCATCTTGCACTAGGGTTTCTACATCATTCTAACCACATCTGTGAAAAGGGAAACAGTATCTTTTTTCTTCCTTTCATCACACTAAAAGGAAGAGAAGCACACATCAGGATGGCCTGTATCACCTTCTAAAGAACAGCCAGACAACGCAGACTAGGTATGTGCTCAAGAGAGTATCAGATCATTACTTACTTCCTTTTCAAATACTTCAAAATGACAAGTGAAAAACCATCCCGATGGGATCACTGCCCTAAATGTCATGTATCTTAATCAGCATTCCAGGGAATTAAGACGGAAGTTTCCTCATCCTCCATTCATTTCCTCCTCCCAAGTCCTAATACTTTATTTTCTTTTCCAATTCAAAGAAGTCCCTAGCACCCTTCCAACCACATTAAACCATTTTGCTCCAGGTATTTCGCTTACCATTCTGGAGGCCTGCCTAGCTATCCTGTAGGCTGTCCATCCATTGGAGGAATTCTCCAGCTGCTGTTTGATAACAGTTTTGATTTCTGAAGATAAAGCTTTCTGGCTGGAAACAAATATCACTGTGGCAAGAGAAACCTAATAAAGAATGGTGAGGAAGAAGGTTATAGAACAGGAGCTAAACAGAAATTTCCTAAGCTACCAGAAATCATCTTTAGACTCAAAACTACATAGAAGATTACACAACCATTTTAACTGAGGAACTTCTCAATCATGTATCTTTCAAGTAGTTAAGTAGCTTCATTCTTGGAGACAAAAGTCACTTTCGTTTAAAGAATATTTACTGTGGCTTTTAACCGAGATATTTCAAATGCAATGAAAGAATTCACAAGAAGCTTATAACTTCTTTCTTAAAACTCAAATTCATTTCCAAATGGACATGATAAAAGCATTTTTATCTCTTAAGAGTGTATTAAGTCATGTGCATGAGACTTACCACACATGAAGTGAGGTAACTGCCACTTTGCTTTTCTCTAACCATTATCTCATAGATGCCCCATTAATTTCAATTGCTTTATTTGTCTAAGCAGTGCCACCTGCTGGAAAATCTAGTGGAATACACTTACAAGTACATAATTCAACTCCAGCCATGAGATTATTTCAACATTGAATGTATGCCATCAGAAGTTAAAGTAGAACTGAAAAGAGTGGCTACAGACTGGTATACCAACTCAGACATAACAAATGACCTAGCTGGCTTCTTAAATAAAATCAATTCAAAGTAGTTTGTATAGAAGTTGTTGCAGGGCCTGGAGCACAGTGTGATGGGGAACAGCTGAGAGACTGGATGAGCTTAAAGGTCTTTTCCAACCTGGTTGATTCTATGACTCCATGAATCTAAGGCTTATTTACTAGAAGGAAGTCTTACCAAGAGTTCCTGTTTTTTATCTGTGGTAGATTGTCCAATTAATTTATAGAGGTCCATCAGGTCTCCTAGCATCCCATCTGCAAGGACAGGCAGCTGCATGGCAATAGCTGCTAAACAATGGCACATGAGGATCCTGGCAGCATCCTGAGCGCTGTGCAGCTGGGTCAGCAGGGATTCAACTACTGACTGGCTCAGGTGAGGACGGCACTTGACCAGCTTCACCATGCAAGTTAACGTGATCTGCAACTCACACAACCAACAGGTACAATAAAACTGGAAAAGCCAGACACACATCTGCAAGTATAGTTGCAGAAATAAAGAAGACAAATGCAAGAAATTCTAATCCTACCCACCCACCAGCCTTTACAGGAAAGTAACTGGAAAAAGTTACCAGGAGCAGCTTATGAAGTGAGAAAATTAGAATAAAAGTTTAGAGCAGTGTTGTAATCATGACCATGCGCTGCACCCCCATCTCCAAAGAGCAAGCTCTCTCCAATATTCTTTGTCTTCCAGAGACACCTCTATCCCCTTTTGACTTCATGTTTTATTGTAGCTGCTCCTCCGAGAGGAATATTACTGTAAAATTTACAACTGTGCTATGGGAAGACAACAGTAATGTCACCTTTAAGGTTGCTTGAGCTCCTGGACTGTCATCCTGACTACAAAGAACAAGAAGAGCTTCCAAGCCAAAACCTGCATCTTGCTCCAAAGGCAGAAGATCTAAGAAAAGACAAATAGAGTAAGTTCTCAGTTATGTTTTCTGACCACAGGTGCTATAATGTTTGATTGGTGCTGCATTCACAACCAGTATCTTCCCAATACCTCTGCCTCACCTTATTTTGATTAGAAACAATTCTGCTAGTCTATGTCTCAGGTAACTTATCCTGCAGTCACAACTGCAGCATTTGTACAGCTCAAGCCCAAGGCTTCTAAATGCCCTGCTATTCTTTTGCAACAGGCTTCGTGGAAGGAGTTTTCAAAGGCTGACAGACAATTCTAAATCAAAGATGGAATCTTTCTAACCATTCACAAAATCATACAGAGTATTCTCTGCTAGATTATAGACCCCATTCTCCCAAACCAGCATGAAGGATCAGGCAGATTTATAGACAGGTTCTCAGACATGACTAGTTAACACATGCTAAGTGCATAAGCCTAACTGTAAACAGACACATTTCACTGAGTAGCTTTTATTTACCTTTATCCTGACAAGAGGCTGATATATTAGTCAGAATTCTCACACCATGAGCTGCAATGCCACGGTTATTATGGTAACAGCACTCCTGTGCCAGTTTTACTAAATCAAATGACCTCACAGTTGTAGCTGCTGCTCCTAAACAAAGACAAGGCAAACAAGACATAAATCAGCACAGTCTGTAATTACACCACAGATGTCTTCAAGTACATTTCTACAGAAAGCCTACATTGATTTAGGATTATTTCTATTTATATATTTAAAAGGGTAGAATGACAGCATCTCTTTCTGCACACACAGAGGCATTCCCTCCATTCCTGAAGACTATACAAGTTAGACATTAGATAAGAAAGGATATTTGGGTATAAAGGCTGATGTTTTAGGGACTCTGAGAAGTATTGCCTTAAGAAGCATTATATCCGATTAAGAAAGCTGGTGAACACATTAAGACACGCCAGAATGACTGAAGAGGATGTACTATTTTTCTCTGTTTCTGCAGCCCACGTAGTTGGGCTTGTAACAACTATTTTGGGCAGCCTGGCTTTCAAAAAGAAAAAGAAAAGCATGTGATCATCATTTTAAGGACAAGATACCTTGAATCACTTTTAAATGTCTACTCTATTTCTTCAAAATACAGTCACAAGGCAGAAAGGTTCACCTGGTACTGAAGCAGGTCATTCCCACAAATGTGGCAAAGCTTCACTGAGCCAGGATAATATGCCAGCCCACACTCACACCATTAAGTCTTCATGCTACTCAAAAACTATGCAAATCCATGGTTTCAAAGCAGAACGCAGGACAGCCACTTGGGAGGCATTACATTTCTTCATTTGATGAAGAAAGGTTGAAGAATCATAGACTCAACCAGGTTGGAAAAGACCTTTAAGATAACCAAGTCCAACCATTACCCCAGGATCACCAAGACCACCACTAAACCATATCACTGAGGGCATATAAGACCCAAAAGTAAGAAAATCTTTCATAAAGCACATTACCCACAAAATCAAGAAGAAAATCTTATACCGTGACTATTCATGGGTATACAAGTATCCCATTTTAAGTTTATATATGATGAACACATTCTGACTCTCACCTAGTGTCCTGAAGTTCAAAACCAGTGTGAGAACACACTACACAATGTTTAGATGAAACTGATTATCAGTAGATAGCATGTCAAAGCATCCAAAATGCGAAAGATAATCATATGATTTTGTTTTCTTACCTGGAGCAGTGCTGAAGTACTGTTTAATGGCAATGGTCCCTGATAACACAGAAAGAACTGACAGCATGCCCAGCTTCAAGCTGTCATAAGGAGTGTGAAGAGCAGATTCACAGAGTGCCTAAAGAGTAGCAGGAGAAAAGATCCAGAGAGAAGGCAGTCCCATGAGCTATCTGTATTCAAAGTTTAGTTGCACTTGGCTGTGAAAAGTTTTGAAAGTCAAAATAGACTACACTGAAATCCAAAGTTATGAGTCATGTCCTGAAGCATCTCTTTTAGTAGACCTAGGACATGGCTTGCAGAAAAAGGACAGTGGGTTTCGTATGCTAGGAAACACCAACTCTAAGTCATTTTTGCAACTGATTTGAAATGTCATCAGTTCTCATTGACCAAATACTGGTAAAGATGTTAAGACAGTTCTCCAGTCTTAGAGACATACATGATTATATTGCCTTGTAACAGGTTGTTTACCTCCAAAATTGTTCTTCTGGAAAGAATCCTGCAACTAATTGCAAATGTTCATTATAAACTTTAGCTTGAAAGAATATATCAACCTGAATATTTTCTCTGCTCCACGTATGTGGTGTCTTGTTGGCCAACAACTTTAAATCTTGGATTGCAAGCCTCTTCACAGCCTTCCTGGGGTCATTCTTCAAGTACTGCAACAAAAGCTGGATCTACAACAAAGTAAATTCACTGTTTAAGAGAGATGCTACAAGAAGGAATGTCTTTTAAAGGTAACTGTGAAGGAATTTTAAGCATACTCAGACAAAAACTAACTTGCCTTATCTGTCCAATTGCTCACCATATGGAACAGCCACTGCTTAGGCTGTAATGCCATGGCAAGCTAGAATAGTCTGACAGTTGATTTCTACCCTACTGCTCTGCTTGTTCAAACATCCTTCCCTATCTTCTCTCACCCTGCATACCTGAGAAGCCTTGAAAGCTGTTCTGACACTCTCAGAACTACCATAAAATATCTCCAAGAAGCTCAGTAAAAAAAAATTTTACTGTTAAGATTATGCTGCTAGGAACTACTCTGGGATTTGAAGCTACTTTGGGCACCTGCAGTTAAAGGACAGCAACACAGACATCTACATAGCTGGCAAAAACAACCCTTGAAACCCAAACATACCCAAGCCCTACCCTCCCTTGAAGCCTTGATTTCAAATGAAATGACTCTTAATTGCATGTCCCTTGTGATGGTCTTTTCCTGAAACTTCAGAGACAGAAAGATGGAATAGTCAGCACACAAAAAAGCATGAATGTGCTAGCCATGGTTTTGCTTTCCGTCCCCACCCTGGCTACATCACTTCTAAACAGCATTAGCTGTTGTTACAGGAATATAGCCTAAATCACCACTCTTATCTCACGAAGGCAATAAATCACCACTCTTTACACATAAAAAAAAACCAAAAAGCCTATCAAGTGTTCTAAAGTTGTTTCAGTTGGCTTAGATTCAGTGCTATTGAAAGCATCCTCTGAAACACAGAAATCAGCCTTATCAAAAAAGAAAACTTCAGATGTTACTGTTTAATAGTAACAGACACCAGCCTTTCATAGCTGTACAGGATGGAAAGAAAGCAATGACTTCCATGACTACAAGGACTAGTTAGTCTCAAATGTCACAGTGTTCAGACCTGTTACATAAATCAAATTCTTCCTCTACAGCACATAGGAGCAATCATCCTAGCATACCCATCAATTTATTTTCAGCATCAGCTAGAATCTGAGGCCTTAAAAACTTAATCAGGAAGAATCACCTGCTTAGGAATGTCAACCAAAGAAGAAGCAGCAAGCAGAGTAAAGGTGTGCAGAGTAACAATGACCATCTTGGTAGAGGGATATGATGTTACCAGCTGCTGGAGCAGCTGCCGGGAGCTGGAGGCCAGGCTAGCATCATGATGCATGTGCTGTAGAATAGGGATCAACTTCAATTTCAAGTCCACAGGTGTGGCCAAACCTGCAACAGGGAAGAGAAACACAAGCAGTGTGAGTCCTTTGTACTGGATTTTGGCGGTACTGAGGCACAAGTATGTCTGCATTGCTACCACTGCTGACTGCAGACTGTACAGAAACCTCTGTTAGCTTCAAATAACTGATCTAGCAGTTAACAGCATAAGGACAGCAGTACCAAGCACTTCCACAGCTCTTTGAGATTGTTCCCTGTTTCACTGCAGGTAACACGCACATCTGGTGTCCTCAACATAAGGAGGACATGGAGCTGTGGAAGCAAGTCCAGAGGAGGCCACAAGGATGATCAGAGGCTGCTGCACCTCCCATACAAAGACAGGCTGAGAAAACTGGGGCTGTTCAGCCTGGACAACAGAAGATGTGTTGAGACCTCATACCAGCTTCCAGTGCCTGATGGGGGCTACAAGGATTCATCAGGGACTGCAGGGATAGGGCAACGGGTGATGGGTTCACACTGAAACAGGGCAAGTTCAGGTTACATCTAAGGCAGAAGTTCTTCCCTGTGAGGGTGCTGAGGCGCCGGCACAGGGTGCCCAGAGAAGCTGTGGCTGCCCCATTCCTGGCAGTGTTCAAGGCCAGGCTGGACAGGGCTTGGAGCTCTAGTGGCAGGTGCCCCTGCCTGCAGCAGGGGGTTGGAAGTGCGTGATCTTAAGGTCCTTTCAAATCCAAACCATTCAATGATTCTATGATTAACTCACCTGAAGCAATCTGTGATAGGTTATGCAAGTTTATTCATCATGCTACAGATGAGACTTTGCTCTTTACCAAATAGGATTTTAAGAGGATGTAAGAGCCAGGCATTAGATTAATGGTTAGCTAATTCAACTTAAAACCAGGAATCATTTGAAGGGCAACAGCATCTAACATTTACATATGGATAATAAAGAATTCTCAGAGAAATCAGGTTTTCCCTTTTATCAGTCAATATACACATGGTACCTTGTATCATCTCGCTGATTTTATTACATATGCCAGCAGCAAAATCCCTGTAGAGAAAAGACAAAGTATCAGATGCGATAAATACAACAGGGAAGCCATTAAAACCAAAAATCAATTGAACACCCAAACAGTACTTAACAATAAAAGCTTTCACAAAAGAGTGTCTGCCGAGATTTAAAGTCTCTCAGATATCCTGCACATAGGCATGATCAATTGCAAGCTTCCAAGAACATGTCAAAGTGACAATCAGCACTAGGTTTTGCTCCAGAGTAAGATATATGTAAAATAATCATTGATTAAAACCCTATTCCACTTTGCATTCCCATATTTATGAGCTTTCCATTACTATTTTAGAAAAAAGAAATACCTGTTAAACTTGTACTCAGATTTCTTTACAATATTGTTATTTCACGCAATTACACGTTTTGCTAAAAATTACATGGTTGGCACTACCAAAGGTTTTGAATGCCAGTGCTAACAGACTTTTCATTCTCTGTGACAGGAAAAATTGAAAACAAAAATGACATCTTACTTTGATTGTGCAGAAAAATTGGCTGCAGCAAATATTGCAGCTTCAACTTCCACATTATCATGGGAATCCAAACTTTGACGGATACTGTGATGTGCATTCTTCCTTTCTGGGATGATAGATGCCATGCTGCCCAACATCCTACAGAAAGAGATCACAGCAAAATCAGGAAGAACAGTGATTGTGAAGAAATGCAAGATGAAACCAGACAAAACCAGAGAAGGACTGGTTAAAAGACTATTTTGATATAAATACATGCTCATCCACATCTATTACAGAAACAAACAATCATAGAATCAACTGGGTCAGAAAAGGCCATTAAGATCATTGAGCCAAACCATTCCTCAGCACTGCCAAGGCCACTACTAACCCATGGCACTGAGGGCCTACATGATTTCTGAACACTTCCAGGGATAGTGACTCCAGCACTGCCCTGGACAGCCTGTTCCAATGCCTGAGCACCTTTTGGGATAGGAACTGTTCCTAATCTCTATCTAAATCTTCCCTTGTGCAGCTTGTAGCCATTTCCTCTTATCCTGTCCCTTGTTCCTTGGAAGCAGAGACCAACTGTACCTCACTCCATCCTCCTGTTAGGCAGCTGCAGAGAGCAATAATGCTAAAAGTAGGCATATAATTAGTAGGTAACAAGTTTTGCCATGTGGGTTATGGCAGCAGTTTAATAAAACATTAATTACAGTCTGATACCTTTCACCTTAAAATGGGTACAATGAGAAACTTCCCACTATGGCACTTAGAACAAGGTTTTTTAAGTTGTTTTTATCTTCAAGCTCTGGTATCAACAGGAGATCTAATGCTAAAGTGCAGATGGTTCTTTTCAGACACATATGAAGTATACATTACGGGATACACATTCAGAAATGTGGTAGTATAGGGGTTAAAAACCCCCACTGTATTTAAAGAACTGTTTTCACGGTTTCTAACTCTCTTCTCAATTCAGACTCTAAAACTAAATATGTGACAAATCTCTTAACACTAACCAGTTTTTACCACATGCTAAGAAAGCAAAGCTTCTAGAGTGTTACCATAAGCAAACAAGTATCTGATTTGCACCATTTGTTTCTAAGACCTTTCACTAAGGTGAGATAAAGTTATTACTGGGAATAGCACATTACCTTTTGTGTAACTGCTCAAAAAAGGAGTAAATCAGTCTATATTTTGCTAACAATATCCTAAAGATACTTTTCAGACGTGTTGAGCACAATCCAGTTAATGAATCTGATTCATAAAGAACAAATGCAAGATTTGCACTGATGGTACTTTTTGCAAGAGTTCTAAGCAAATATTTACACACAGTTATCTAGCACTGCAATTCCACAGACACACAGTTGTGTTTGAGCAGATCTTTCTTTCGGCATGTTGTCCCTTACTGATGCTACTTAAGGAAGACAAAAGCAAATGAACAAGGATCTTCAGCTGAAACTGCCATTTTAACCTTTCACTTGACGCATCCCATGAATTGCTTTGTTAATTCAAGTATTTTTTCAAACTAAGCAGATTCCTGTGACTTCTGACAGTCTGCATAGACAGCGCTCTATAGCGGTCAACAACTGTAATCCTCTGGTAAAATACTGAAGTGGAACTACAAGACAGAGATACGTTGTATTTACAGATTTCTGAGACACCAGAGCATGAAAGCATAACCTCAAAATATGGAAAGGAGAAAGAAAGGGACACAGGAGCTCAGACAAATCCCTATTAATGCCTCCCATCTTTCAATAGTGAAACCAGTAGCAGTTCTAAATAGACTGAAGAAAAGAATACAAAGGGAGAAAGAAAAGTTCTATCTTCACATTTGAATTCATTTGCACAGGAGCTGGAAGATGCAATTAATATAATAACATTGTACACTGTCAGACACAGACACCAAGGCAGCAGGACAGTGCCATTAAAAGAAAGCTTAATTTTGTTTCTTTATGTTACTGCAGGAAGCCCAAAGCAATCACCAACACAATGGCACTTCTTTCGAAGTTACTTACCAGAGCCAACAGGCTGTATACTTCTACAACAATCACTAATGAAATACAGATAGAAGCATAACAATTTTGACATGTAAGGATGCACTTTCCTTTTGGTCCTGGCCTAACTATACCATAGGCAACATATGATATATTACCTCCAGCTACTCTCTGGGTTATGCAAGAAGAGGTTCATTTTTCTCCTCAGAACACAAAATTTCAATGCTCAGATCTTTATCATTCACCAACTTTAAAGATAAAGGTTTTAGCGTTTAACTCCATGAGCAACATAGAAAACACCTCCTAAATTTCATTGATGGTAGTTTGCTGTTCCACAGCAGCACACTAAGAAGATTAGGTTCACTAATGTTATTACATACCGAAGTGTAATAGCCCGAGCAACTGGATCATTGCTGTGAATTACTGAAAACACTCTTTTGACAAACTCATCCACATTTAGGATCTTCTCTAAGTGCTTCTCACTCTGCTGAGTAACTTTCAGCACACACAGCCTCAGGAAGTTGTTTCTGTTAGGAGACACACACATTTCCACATACATCTCTTTATCAGGTTGTTTTACAATAAACATTCAAGCACTTTAAATATGAAAGTATCATAAAAATCAAAACCACCTTCCAAGAGTAAATCAAAATAAGGAAAGGTGTATGCTTTAGAAATGTTATATTTGACTAATAAAGTAAAAAAAGGGACTACAGCCACATTTGTTTCATTTTCTAGTACAGGTGCTGCCAAATTCAGGCCCAGCTCCAGGGAAATTAACTCACTGACAGAGTGAGGAAAGCATAAGCAAATCATAAAATTATAGAATGGTTTGGGTTGGAAAGGACCTCAAAGCTCATCCAACCCTCTGCCACGGGCAGGAACACCTTCCACCAGAGCAGGTTGCTCCAAGCCCCTGTGTTCAACCTGGCCTTGAACACTGCAGGGATGGGGCAGCCACAGCTTCTCTGGACACCCTGTGCCAGCGCCTCAGCACCCTCACAGGGAAGAGCTTCTGCCTTAGATCTAACCTGAACTTGCCCTGTTTCAGTTCAAACCCATCACCCCTTGGCCTATCACTACAGTCCCTCTCCAGCATTCCTACAGCCTCCTTCTGATACTGGATACCTGTTTTGTGCATACTGTGGGATAATAATCTGATTAAAAAGCATGTCCAGAAAAGTTTAATTACCATTGCCAGGTGTGAATTTCTTCTCCTTCCTTGAGCCAACAGCAACAAATAGCCTTGTAAACTACGACAGAGTAGCTCTGATTTCACCACATGCATTATTTACACATCAGGCACTTGGAAAAGCTATACCCTTTGCCTTTGTTTTTAACGGTCCTTGCAGATAGAATCTGCCCATAGGATCATTCACCTATTAATTAAATTTGGAATGTGCCTTTGGAACAGAATTAACACCAATCAGCAAGTGAATCTTCGTGTCAGGACAGATGGAAAAGAACTGTGTCACTGATCACTCACAGGCACTTAAGCCCACTAAGGACAGAGAAAGCAAACTTCAGCCAAGCACAACTTGTCCTCAGTGTAGTAGGTACTACTGTAGTATTATCAAACATGCAGAAACAAAACATAACTGCCCAAGCTCCTGCGTAGCAACGCTCTTAAGACACAACATACTGTTATAGACCAAAGACTGACAGAGACTACTTACCCGACTCTGAACACATCAGCCAACTTTAGGAATGCTGAATTAATGAGAATAGGGAAAGGGTATTTCTGGAAGAGCCTGGGAAAACGAACGACGGCTTCACACTGCTCCCCAAGCTTCCCAGACCTGAGACCTAAACGAGACATCAGCAATCACTATACATACTGAGGCTCTTTCCCAACCAGGCCCCTTTCCGCCCCTCACTCACGGTACGAAACCGAGCTCCCAGCCACTGGGCACCGCAGGCCGGACCAACACCCCCCTTCAGAGAGTGGGAGCCGACAGCCCTAATAGCAGCCCTACAAGACAGACAGTCCCAGCCCTGCACGGCCTCACCTTTATCGAGCTCCATGAGGGCGGAGTTAGCGTCCAATTCTTGCTCACCATAGCCCGCATCGGCCAGGAAGGACTTGGCGCCGGCCGCCATACCGCCTCCCTCATCCGGAACTCCTCTGCGCATGCGCTGTACCTTTCCCACCGCCTCAACGCAGGCGCAGTCGCGCCGCTGCCTTGTGCGCAGGCGCACTAGAGCTGAGGGCCGCTCACCGGCTGCAAGCCAATAACAAAGGGAAGCGGCGGCGTGGCGGGAAGTCCCCGCCCCCTCGTTCCAGCCAATCAGAGGAAGAAGGCGGGGCCATGAGGGCACCTGCTGCCCAATGAGGAGCCGAGGGCGGTTTTGGCGGGTCGGCTCGGTGGCGGGAGTTGGCGCGGCGGTTCGGTCCGATCGCTCTCGGGCCATGCTGTGCCGCGCTCTGCTCCGCCGCGCCTCGGCCGCGCCGCGCAGTGAGTACCGCGCTCGGACCCCTCTCCGCGCTGCTGCCACCTCTGCTCCCGCCGCCAACACCGCGGTGACCTCGGCCCCGGGCCGCCCGCTGCCGCAGCGGGGGTCTCGGAGCGCCCCGGCAGCGGCTGGTGAGGTTACGGTCTCGTTGTGTCATTGTAGGTCCGTGCGCGCCGCTTCCTCTGCAGCATCTCTTGGACAGCTACCAGTGCAGCCGGGAAGATGACCATCTGTCTTACGGGGAAACGGGAATGCCGGTCCCGCCTTTTGGGTGCGCCTTTTCTACAGGTAATGTCACCCCCGAAAGAGCTTCTTGGGGGACAGCGTGAGGGCACCGCTGTCTGCTACTGTTTTGTGTGCGGGGTTTGTGGTTTGAATTATACTTCGTTATTTGATTTCAGGGTTTCTTGTTTTGAAGTGAACTGGGAATAGCGTATTTGCACTTAGATGTGATATAAATTGGATCACGTGCTCCTAGATATCCTGGTGGAATGTATTCCATTAAAGAAACAACTATAAGGAATCACAAAATAGTCAGGGTTGGAAAGGACCTTAAGATTACCCAGTTCCAACCCTCCTGCCATGGGCAGGGACACCTCCCACTAAACCATGTCAACCACGGCTCTGTCCAGCCTGGCCTTGAACACTGCCACCAATGGAGCATTCAGTTTCCTTGGGCAACGCATTCCAGTGCCTCACCACTCTTACAGTGAAGAACTTCTTCCTTATATCCAATCTAAACTTCCCCTGTTTAAATTTAAAGCATTCCTTTTATTGCCTCTTTGTTTCGAAGTGCATCCTCTTGGTAACAGTGCTAGGCTGCAGAGTTAAAAAACAGGGCTTTGTTCAAAATATATAGAAGAGATAATAGGCTGGACAACAGTAGATAGAAAAACCAGAGGTGGATGGATGGATGCCACTAGACCTACAAGCAACATTTCCCCTTGATAAATATATTGGGCAAAACTCACTTATAGTACTCTGAATTTGGTGGTGCTTAGTCCAAGGCAGTTTCCTGCTTTTCCAACTCAGCTCCATGGAAAGTGCAGGAGGTTGGAGGTGATAAATAGTGTACATACATCAAACTCTATCTAGAGAGCTATTACAGCTGGTGACTGAGAGCATTGCCACAAAAGCTGCTCCTGGAGCCATTTAATTGCTCATGTGCACTATAATAGTTCCTGCATGGAACATCTAGAAAAGATGCTTGCCAACATTTCTGCACTTTAATTTAAACTGCTATGTAAATACTGCTTATTTCACAGCTATCTATTTGCTATGTACCTTATTTAACGTTATTTAATGTGTCTGTGGCCCTTTGTAAAGAGCTGGGGCAACTGCATAATGCACAACTACAATTCCATTTCTTTTCAGCCCCGAATTTGGAGCATGTACTAGCAGTTGCCAATGAAGAAGGGTTTGTTAGACTGTATGATACTGAAGCTCAAACTCCCAGCAAACACATCTTTAAAGGTAAATGGTATACAGAATGTGATCCTCATTTGGTGTGAGGAGCATGTGACCAACTGGAGTCAAAGACAGCTTTTTGCAAGTTGTTTAAGCATAAATGTGGGCAATACTTAAATCCCTTCATATACCTCTCATAGTCTTTACAGAGCAGCAGCATGAGTGCCTCTTACAACAGTAGTAATAGGTGAATTATTCTGTGTTGCCTCAGGCAAGCTTTTGACAAGTAGTCTGATTTCAGTGCCTGATGTTCCTTAGTCTTCTACAAACTCTCTGCAATGCAAGGAACTAACCTTGCCTTCTGTTTTCTCCTTAGAATGGCAGGCTCACTCCAATGCCGTGTTTGACCTTGCCTGGGTACCAGGAGAACACAGAATTGTAAGCAGTCATTTGCCACCTAACTTAATGCTTTATGGCTTGGCAGCTGTGTGCAGATAGTGACTAAAGCTTATGTTTTCCTCTGAAGGTCACTGCTTCAGGAGATCAGACAGCCAAGGTATGGGACGTGAGAGCTGGGGAGCTGCTTGGCGCATGCAAAGGTCACCAGTGTAGCCTCAAATCGGTTGCTTTTTCTAGATTTGAGAAAGGTAAATGCTGATATTCCATGTTGTCTGTTGTTTTCCATCTTTCCCCTTGGCACATCGGTACTTTGGGGGCTAAAAAAGGGCTTTGGAAACTGACAGCTACAAATGTCAGGGCAAATGAGCAGCAGCCCAGCCAGTGAAGCAAGGCTAACTTGGAACCTCACAGTGACCTGATGTTAACATGTGCACATCTCTGATCTTGGGCAAGGTTTAGATAAGATGCCTACTTCCATACATAAGTGTGTAATTACTTCTTTCATAAGCAGGTTTCTGTGAAGAAGTAGTAAAACAAAAGGAATAGTAAGAGTAAGGAAACTAGTTAAAAGTACAGCAGAACAATGAACTGATTTTCATGTTTCTAGGACTGGCATCCTCTGTTGGGGCAGAAAAGCCAGGGGCACATAGATCGCAATGTACAGTGTTAATTAAACTAACACTTTTGGAAGCTAATAGCACTCTTTTTCTCTCTCAGCTGTCTTCTGTACTGGAGGCAGAGATGGAAACATCATGGTTTGGGATACCAGATGCAACAAGAAAGGTAACTGAACTTTCTGAAATGTATCCAAAAAGGCTGGTATCTCATGTAAAAGTAGTACCCAGATGTCCTTGTTGGACTAATGCTTTTGATTGTAATATAGGGAGCACTTCAGTTAAGAAAAGGAGGATTGTCAGATAAGAGTGTACTGTCCTAGTACAGTAAAAAGGTGGAATAGGTATTTCCTCTATAAAGAACACATTTTTTCACTTTGTAACTGTCTCAGATCTGCAGCATGATGTACACGTTGGCCTGATAATACCCTGTGTGTTGGTAAGGAGATAAGGGAATACAGAATACATCCCTATGGGGAACAGCACAGAGATAGGTGGGCTTTGAGAGAGTGTTTAGGTCACAGCCATCCAAATGGGTCAAGAAAAGTTGGCAAGGCTCCTGCCAGAGCAGGAATGCAGGCAGAAAATGCAGGATCAAAGGAGCTTGTAATTGCTGGGAGCAGCTGAATATATTGTGAGAACACCTACTAAATGCAGGGTGAGCTCATTCTGCTCTTCTTTCTGCTTCCTGGAGCTTTTCCTGCCCCAGTCAGGTCATGCCCTTAAGCCTCTTCCAGTTCCCTGCTCTGTCCCAGCAATTTCTTGGCCTGTGCTCCAGATAATGTCTCATTCTCCCATCTGTCCCAGCTTTTCAAACTGGCAAGTGGGGAGAAAGGGGCTCCACATCTCTGAAGTGGAAGGTATAGGAAAGAAAGTAGAAAAGTCAGTAGTAAAGCAGTAGACTTCCTAAAATGAGAAGTAGCAGACAAGAGGCTAAATAGAAAATGATAAAGTGGAAAAGCACTGGAAATCTTCCTGTGAGTGCAGTTCTGCTCAGGATGAGATGGGTTGAATGTTGTGAGCCAGGGTGCATGCTGAATACCAGGCCTGGGGGTAATGGTTTCCAAAAGCTGGTGTTAGTTTCAGTGTCCATGCTACACTGACCTGTAGTTTTTTGCAACATATGCTCCTGTTTTCTATTGTGTTCTTCTCATCTGTTTTGTATGCAACTGACTGCTTTTGCTCACAGAATACAGAGATTTTGAAGGACAGTCTCAGCCACTGTAGGGTTTATTCCAAGCTGATGCTTGGTTTATTAAAGTGATAACAGAATTGCATAGAAGCTATAATTGAGATGGCTTTAATTTCTTTCAGATGGATTTTATAGGCAGGTGAAGCAAATCAGTGGAGCACACAATGTAGTTGACAAACAGACTCCTTCCAAATCAAAGAAGAAGAGGCAGAATCTGAGGGGTCTTGCTCCCTTGGTGGTAGGTATCTGGGGTGCAAATAAAACATAGGCCTCTTTTCTGGGGACAGTGTTATTCAGAGAAGTCTCCCTAAGTAATCATCATGAGAAATATCAGGCTGGGATGTGCTAAATGCTTCCATTTAGCTTTGCAGAGGTAGCTTTCTGTGTCACTTGCTATGGCTAATTTTAGACATTGTTTGGTTGCCTAACATTGCCCACGTGCCATCAAAGCCATCTTTGTCCTGCTCTTATTTAATCTATTAAACCTGGTGATGAACACAGCTCTCTTATCTCTCACCTGAAAGCTATCATCACAAACAGCTGCCCAAACACTTACTGCCCAATGGCAATTTCACAGGTGAAAAAGGAAGATTGCTGTGTCCTAAATGGCATCTGCTATTATCAGGTTCTCCTGCCTGGCTGGAGGAGGTTTGTTCAGTTTTCACTTGGCCTTGAAGCAAGTAGCAAGACCTTGAAGGAAAATCAAGTTCTTTATTTCCCTTTTCTTTTGAAGGATTTCCAGCAGAGTGTAACTGTGGTGCTGCTTCAGGATGAGCATACTCTTATCTCTGCAGGAGCTGTTGATGGGTAAGGAGGGAGGATACCTGCTTTTATGTCTATTCTGCGTGTTCTTGAGCAGCACAAAAAGATTGGGATGCTTTTTCCCCCCTAAGATCACTCAGTGAGCCCACAAGGCTATAGAATTGCTATTAGGTAGAATCAAGCAGAGCTACTCTGCCAGCTTGCATTTGCAAAGCTGAATGCCGCTTTTCTTCTTTACTGGAGATGGCAGTACTGGGACAATTGTGCTTATGGGGTAAATACTCCTTTTAGTGTCTTGGCTATGGGACAGAGCAAGAGCAGTTCTTACCATCTCTATCCATTCTCGTGGACCTATGGGACCACACATAAACAGACTATTGTTAGACAGTGAGCTGTTTTGGGATGCAAGTGGGTGGTTGGTGCCTGGATATGTGTAGGCATGCTTGAGAAAACATTGCCTTGACTTACAAAAGATGAATTCTTTTAGGTGCCAGATGCATTGCTGCAGCTTTGAGCTGGAGTGAACTGTCTCGTTGGTTAGCATGGAGGTTGCTCTCCCAGGACTCTACTCTTCAGGAGGCTCCATGTGGTCAGAGGCTTTCTGAGGCAGATAAGATTGACTCTCCTGCCTATGGCTCGTGAGAGGGACTTGCTCCTGGAAAGCAAGAAAAACCTTAAAGGCCTTTATTTTTAAAACTCCATAGCAGGTGTATAAAGGCATCTTTGTATTTCTTTTACTAGTTGAGGAAAGTTGTTGTACTTTGTGTTAGTTACAGAAGAGAGCGCTGTTTCCTCAGCCATACCCAGCAGATCAGCTGTTTGCCTTCAGCACATCTCTACTCCAGCTCCATTGTGTTCCTAACCATGGACACTGCTCAGGAATGAGCAGCCAGGTTTCCTGTGCTCTTGGAAAGCCCTATCAGTATTGTGGAAGGAATTTTGAAGCTAAAGACACTTGTGTTTTTCTATATTCTATGATTTCAGTGTCATCAAAATATGGGACTTGCGCAAGAACTACGCTGCTTACCGTCAGGACCCGGCGCCTTGCAAGTCCTTTTGCTACCCTGGGACCAGTACTCGCAAACTTGGTAAGTTACTGGAGGATATAGTTGTTAAAGTGCAAAGTGACTTTAAGAAGTACTGTCAGGGCCATCTCGCTTCAGAATCATAGAATGGTTTGGTTGGAAAGGACCTTAAGATCATCCAGTTCCAACCCCCTGCCACGGGACCATGTCACCCAGAGCTCTGTCCAACCTGGCCTTGAGCACTGCCAGGGATGGAGCATTTATAACTCCTTTGGGCAACCTGTTCCAGTGCCTCACCACCCTCACAGGGAAGAGTTTCTGCCTTAGATCCAAGCTGAGCTTCCCTGTTTCAGTTTGGACCCATAAATTAATAATTGAGGCAATTCTTGATCAGACTGATGAGCTCAGCAGGGTGTTTTGATGGCCAATACCACATTTTCAAGTAGAAGACTGAAAGTGTCTCACTTATGTATCATCACTACAATGATAAAGACTTGAATAAGCTTCGCCTGTGCACTTTCAGAAATGGAGATGAAGGAATGATAGAGCTCTTGAAGTAAAACTTAGGTAATTATTTTGATGCATGAGTAGAAATCAGGTTGATCTCTTTCTTTGCATTTTATCTAGCAAAGACAACAGCCTGGACTGGGTTTTTACGTTATAATCTTCCAGAGCTGAGCATTACTTGAAGCTGTTATCAGAAACAGTAGTGCTTTTGTCTCTGTTGCTCTATGCTTCTCTGTATCTTAATGCCTTACAATGCTGTGGTACAACACAGCAATTCCTGCTGGTGTGTCTAATCCCCTATCTTACCACAGTAATGGTTGAGTGGCGGTCCTAAGAACATGAGGGAAATCCTCAAGGAGCTGATTGTGAAGTGATTTGCTTGCGGGGAAAGATTTTTCTTGAGCCTGAATCAGTGGAGCATCAGAGGATGGTTTAATCTACCAAAGCCTGAGGGTTTCTGTCTCTTTAATCTCTGCTTCTACAATTGGTTGTTCCTGTTACCCACTTGAAAGTAGCAAATAAATCACTTGCCTGCTCTGAAGTTGAGATTGCTTCCTAACTATGTGTTACTATAGAAACTTCCCTTCTCCCAGAAGTGCTCTGCCAGGCAAACTGTACAATGACAGTCTCATACGTGCTAGAGATCCTTTCCCAAGTTTCCCCTCTGGGTATTTCTTTGAGCATGTCTGTTTTCCAAAGTGTTTGGGTTTTTTTTTTTTTTGTGGAATTATTTCCTATGAAGAGCTTCTCTCTTTGTCAATAGGATATTCCAGCCTGGTTTTGGATTCCACTGGTGCTAATCTCTTTGCTAACTGCACCGATGACAGTATCTACATGTTCAATATGACAAGTTTGAGGACCACTCCAGGTAAGTGTGATATCTGTGAAAATAGCTGTGAGAAATAGATGTTATAGAGTGTAGAAAGGTGATTTCTCCCTATGATAAAAGAGACAGCGACCAGATCGAACATTTAGAGCACATATTCCATGCTCTTCTGTCTAAAGTTACCTGTTACAAGGACTGTTCATAGTTTGTGATGAGCTATCCATATAAAATGCACAGCACAAAAATTTCCCTAAGTGCAGATGCTGCTTCACCCAGAGACTAGTGGTGACTTGCATGTTGATCCTAGTTACCTGGTGAGGAATGGCTAGTGTCCAGCTGCTGCCCATGAAGCAAGTCTGAATCTACTTACTCTCAGGTGTGAATCCATGTAGAGTGATCACCTGAGATGTTGTGTTCAGGTATTTTAAGGTGTCTTTTACATTTAGCTTCTACCACAGTCCCTGGGAGAAGGTGTTTGGAGGGGCTTCAGATTCCTTCAGTTCTGCATCTCTGACCTTTACACTGGCACACTAAGCAGCTCTGTCACAAGCCAGTGGCTGCTCCTCCAAAGGCAGCAAGACTTGTTAGTTGCATTCCAGCCACACACATGACTTAGTTTCCATTGCTTTTTCTCAGCCTCTCAGTTAATTGACGTGGAGTGAACAATGTGTCCTTCTGTCTGCTCCTCAGGAAGGCAGTCTGGTGGGTGGGAATACTTCCAGAGGCCACAAGTGCTGCAAGTAGCAGTTACCAGCTCAGATGTTGAGGTTAACCCCAGTGCCACCGCTGAGCTGTGGAAATACACTCGCTGGCCTGTCCTTCCACATCCCATCCTCACCCTCCTCATGGAGCTATTCCCTTCCCTGTGCAGCTGATAAAGCTGAGCCAGGAGCCTGGATCCATCCAGCTGGATAAAACATGTGCTGCTGTTCCTGCAGAGGGCAGCGCCTGCCTGCAGGATGCTGCCTGTTCCTTGCTCAGCAGTTTCTATCCAGACTGTAGCTGCTTCTATGTAGTACTGAGGCAGCTGTAGCTTGCAGGGGGATGTGAGTTCATCCTCACTGTAACAGCACTTGCTGGTTGGCCTGGCCTAGGAAGGGACCTGCTGTCAGGTAACCACTGCTCTGAGAGAGCTGTGGGTAAAAACTGGGGGATGTTTTGGTGTGCTGCAGCATTTCAGTGTGCCAAAGGCAGCTGCACATCCTCTGGTCTATGGGTTGCATTCTCCACCAAAATCAGTATTAAAACGGTTGGTAGAGGGTACTAAGTCTGGAATCTGCGGAGAGGATGGGTGGTGATGCAGCCAAGTGCTGTAGCTTCACAGTCAGGTCTTTGGGTCCTCGCAATAGAGGGAATGGCAAACACTGGGGGTGATGGTTTCAAGGCTTTATCAAACTCTAATGAGGCTTTAATACAGGCAGTGTGGCTGATACCATGTAAGTCTTGATGAGATAAAGATGTTGGCAGCAGCACAAAGGAGCAGTAAGGGCTTTTGTTGCCACCTGGGTGGAAGAAGGCCCTTGCTATGTGTTGTGTGCGACTGCTCTTGCTAATGTAGCAGGGCAATGGTGGCTGAGGGAGGAAGAGACAAGGAACCTTAACTGGAGTAGTGGAACAGCCCAGGTCTCAGCCTTCCTGTGATATGGGTCAAGCTAAAGCTTTGATGAAGCTGCCGCTGCTCCCTAATGATGTGGAGAGAGTTGTTACTTCATTTGGAAAGCCTGAAGGGCTTTCATTGAATAATGAAAAGCCAGAGCCCCAGAGCAAGGGAGCAGCAGTGCAACCACTTTCTCCAGAGGATATGTGGCTAGGCAGGAAAAGCCTGTATGATCAGCCCTCCTTGTGCAACTGACTCCATGGCTCTGCATCGGAGTAAAGCTTGTATTTACTGGGCTTTTCCCTGTTCTCTTCACAGTGGCCGTTTTCAGCGGGCACCAGAATTCAACCTTTTACATCAAATCCAGCACCAGCCCCAATGACCAGTTCCTGGTCAGTGGCTCAAGTGATTGCAATGCATACATCTGGAAGGTGAGGTGGTTGGGAGAGACCTGGGCCTGCAACCCAGGGCTGCTCTGCTCTTCCATTCCATTTACTTTTCATGTTCATGTATGGCTCTCCCTGCTTCCCACTCCTCAAAGCAGAATGGGTTTGGCTCCCGGCATGTTGTGTCCAAAGTGTGTTTGTTGCTGTCATGGCTGGATGTAACTGTTTAATGTAAAACAGAGGCTAACCTGCCATCAATACATCCCTCATCACTGCTGCTTACTGCAAGTTGCTGATCTTAATCTGGTTTTAATGGGTATTAAAATCCTCTTTCAATCCTGTTGATTCAGCCAGCTGGGACAAGTAGACAGACAGCTCTTGGTTCATATTTAGCAGTATTAGTGAAATCTAACACTTTCATTGTTTTAAAGGGCACTCTTTGCCCCCCGCCTCCCCTTTTTCAAGCTCTTGCTTCAGTCATAGCTTTTCCTCATGCTTATTTTACAGTGGTAAAATCGTTTGCATTACTGCAAAAGCTCAGCCATATCCTTCATCAAAACTCAAAAGCACCATCTGACAGCCAGGAGGCTTTGTCATCTGTCACCTTGCACTGACATGTAGGAAATGCAAATGTCACCAAGTTAATAGCAGGGACCTCAGAATAAGGCATGCTTCAAGTTCTGTTCCCCATATGGGAGCAGAATAGACTTCTTACTGAAGTAGAATAGGCAGCAGCCGCAGGTGACTGCCTTCTTCAGGTTTGGGGGCATCTTTAGGGAATGCTGACTTGTTTACCCCTTTTGAGAGGAGTTTGAAAGGAGAATCCAAACCTTTCAGAGCAGAGGGTCAGCCTACTGAGGTTGTGGCTTGAGCATGTAGTCTCTTGGGTTTGGAGAACACTTGTAAGCAGCTGGGTTGCTTACTCAGTAGCAGCAGGAGTGCCGTAGCATGGCTACTCCCATGCCAAGTGGTGTAATTTTAACCCTCCTCAGGCTCTGTGTGAGCTCAGCAAAAGTACCTGTGCAAACTTGAGTTGTGCATCCTGCATCTGTGTCCTTTGACATTGTTGGGTTGAGAGTGTTTCATACATGTCATTACGCCTCAAAGTATTTAGGCATATTGAGAGTGCATTCTTATACAGAAGGCTTCTGTTGCTATCACATCTGAGTGACAGATCATATTGTGTATTTATTAAATCATCAACTGATTACTTCTATTTTAATCCTAACTCCTGTTAGGAAGTGGGACTTGCAGCATAACCATTTCTGTCGTATCCAGAGGCTTCTTCATTTGCTCTGAATGTTGGCAGATCTGACTCTGAAACATATGTGTCTTTCCCTGGCATGAGGACATCTCATGCTGTGAAAAAAACATGGTTAGATATTGCACGAGCAATTAACAGGTAACATCCCAAAGAATTTAATGAAGGGTGCTAGCTTTCATATAGAGGAATGAACAAAAGGCAGAGGAAGACCTTGCTGAGGAATGAAACACAGAGCAGGATCTTGTTCAGAGTATTTCTTTGAGAGGGCTTTGCAGCAGTGTAAGTTGTGTTTGGATCAGCATTCCCAAGAACACTGGGGCTAGAAGTTATTGCTGACAAGGATGCTGTTTCAGTCTTTTTCCATATATAAATCACTTCCAGGCAGTGAACACTCGCTTTATTGTGTTGTTTGCTTGGCATTTTTTTAATTACTAGCATGTTGATTAATGAACTGACTCTTGAAAGACCCAAAGATTATAAAAGGCAGAGAGCAGAGAGGTTTCTCTGCACAAAAACAGTACTTAACTGGGATACCTTCTGGTAATGAAATTATCCTATATAGACATATACTTCCATCGTCCTTTGAGTCCTTTGGTGTGGACCACTCTGTGGTGGATTAAGTTACTCTTTGGTCTCTCCAAGCACTGGAATTCTGAATGCTTCTGTATCTTGTGATACTTTAAGCTATCCATCTTCAAGGTGGAGCACAGACTAGTACAACATCTGTTTCAGTGAGTAGAATATCTAATAAAGTCTCATTTCCTAGTTTTCTCTTTTTACCCGTTCCACAATAGCTCTCACTTCCCCACCAATATCCTGTCAAATCAGGCAAAAAGCAGCATGTGCTGTGGCTAATCCTGGCTTAATATGCACAGACTGACCTCCTGTCTCCTGCCAAGCACAATGGACACAGCTATAGCGATGCACGTTCCTTTAGTCTGCAATATGGGTTTGGTGTAGTTGATTTAATTCACACCAGTAGAGTGGACCACCAGTGTTTCAGCAAGAATGATTCTGTTCCTCTGCTTTCCTTTAGTCAAGTGATTGCCTCTGCTATGCCAGTACAAAAAAAGCTGCCTGTTAGGATGAACCTGTTTGTAGCAGAACAGCTTTAAGATCTGAAGCTGGATATTCGGTTGTGGGTTTGCAGGTTGTTGTAGGAGGTGATTCACCAGAGCAAAACTCGAGTGTAAATCACAAGTCTTGCATCTTCCTTTCAAATCTATATGTAATGTCTACTCCTTTGCCCACACAGTAAAGGATCTGTTCATTCACTTAGTCATTTATGCAAATCCCCTTAATAAATCCCCCTTATGAATGTCGCATTGATAACAGTGACTCATAGCTCCAGAGAGGATTGCCTGCTAAAGGCATGAAAACTTGGATATAATCTGTGTGTGTATGTGTATGGATGTGTGCTTTCTTCCTTGGGCCACTTAATGCTAGCTTCAGCTGTATCTAGCACTTAACATGAACTATAATCAAGGATTCATGTTAATACTTTGATTACTGTGTATTTTTATGAGCTCTTAAGAGTGTCTCTGGCCCAGCTGGTTGGTTGGAGGAGCTACAGGCACTTGTCAGTCACACAAACACCACTTCTGAAGCCAGTGAAGGTTCACCTATAGGATTTTGTTGGTGGCAGTTTTATTCCTTCAATGAACCAATGACCTGTTATTTGGGCTCTTGTAAAAAAGCAGCAGAATATATTTGCCTATCCTCATTCAAAATATGAGCCTCCCAAGCTTTTAAGCATCTTACCTAGATGGTACAGAGATACTTAGATTAAAATGCTTGTGTTGTGGTGTGACAGCTCTGGAGGCAGAAATCCAGTGTGTAGCAGGGCTTGAACAAGTGTTTCCAGTCAAGTCAGTACATCTCAGTGCTGACCAGCTGCTTCCCTTCTAGAAATGAAACGTGAACTGGTTCCATCAGTTGTTGCCTCACAATGAGAGGCTGAGAGCATTCGATTTATCCATCTCATATAGGAAAGATGGGAAGTATTCATATGCTGTGTGGGGTCTTTTAGTGATATGTATTAGCTTGCAGGGTTTCTGACTGTGGTATTTGTTTTTCTGTGGAACTTTTAAGGTTTCTGAGCCCAGCCTTCCTCCACGGATACTCCTTGGTCACTCTCAGGAAGTTACGTCCATTGCTTGGTGTCCTTCAGACTTCACTAAGGTTTGTTTTCTGGAACACTGTCTTTACATGAAACAATAGATGTGGTGTGGCAACTTCCAGAAACCTTCATTTGGCGTGGGCAGTAAACCAAGCTTGCCACATGAGTAAATGTATCAGAACATTCAAATCGCTTTCAAATCCTTTAGGCTATTTGACAAGCACTAAGAAATTGCAGATGGATAAAGACCTCTCCTGATCAAAAGCCATGCAGGTGAGGCCTTCAGTGCCATGGGTCAGTGGTGGCCTTAGCAGTGCTGGGGAATGGTTGGACTTGATGAACTTAAAGGTCAATTCTGTGATGAGAGCTTGTGGCACTACCTGTAAGAGACAAAACTGTGAAGCCATTTAATTGGTACTTCCATAAGCTAAAAGCTTGTTTTGTGGCTGCATATTTACAGCTTCCTTACCTGTCAGATCATTCCACAGATCCTTCTGGAGTGTGTGATGCTGCTCCATGTGGGAATCTAGACCTATGTTTCTAGCACAGTTGGCTTCTCTGCTGGATGCTGCTGACATCTGGCTCTGAAGAGGTAGCACTTAAGGCTAGAGGAACAGCCTTCCAGTGTCACCTTAGAATCATAGAATAGTTAAGGTTGGAAAGGACATTAAGATCATCCAGTTCTAACCCCTTGCTGTGGGCAGGGATGCCTCACACGAGACCCTGTTACCCAAGGCTCTGTCCAACCTGGCCTTCTCAGTGCATTGCAGCTGTTTGTCCCCAAGCAGAAAAGGCCCTGAGGAACAGAGGCAGGCTGAGATGCAGGTGCAAAGAGCAGCATGGCTGCTTTTTTTGGCTACTGAGTGACTGAGATCTCTAAACGTGAGCTGGCCGTTCCTGAGCAGACTATCATCTATCACAGAGTTACCAGAGGCAAATGGTTCCTGGTAACTGAGATTTCTCTAGTAGAAAAGACATGAAGGCAGTTGCCTTTGCCTGCTTTAAAGCAAATACTGCTGTCTCTTATAGTAATGAAATGGAGCTGGGTTGTTTGGTTTGGTTTACGGGCAGATCTTGCACCCCCTCAACCTGGCTTCACCCTCATTCATATTGGTATGGTGTGTCGGGTGTAGCTGTCCCAGTTCACTTGGCTGGTGATCCATAGGATGTGCCTTGGTTACTCCAACAAAATGATTTTTACTGTAGATTGCCACATGCTCTGATGACAACACTCTGAGGATTTGGCGATTGCATCGTCCTGACAAGTCAGCATCCAGCAAAACCAACTTGGTGGGCTGGGTCAGTCAGAAGAAGCCCCAAGAGCAGCATGGAGCAGGTAAGGCCCCTAAGCTGACATATCCATCTCTGCAGCCTGGCTTCTGACGTTTGGCTGTTCTTTGTACCAACACAAACCTTTGACTTGCCTTAATAGTCTTCTGGTTTTTCCATATAGCCAGACAAACACTTCTATTTGTAATTACTGCAACCCCACCAGGACAAGCAGGCTGAAATAGCTGACAAGTACTCTAAAGTACAACGGGGCTGAAGAGCGAATATTCATTGATACAGCTTGTTGGGCAGCCAGATTTTTAGTGGGAATATGCAAGTTTCAGTAACTGAATAGCCAAAGGAGATGTCGTGTGTGCTGTTTAATGTGTGTGTGCACTGTAGCAACAAAACACGCTTTTTGATACCAAATCATGACTGAAAGCAGTAAGATCGTATGCTTTTTCATGGTTGCTAGATAACCCAGCAAAGGGCTGACAGCACATGCACAGCCTTGGATCTCTGAACTGTTCTCAAAGCAGTGCTGAGCACATACACGAGTTGCTTCACAAAGGTGAGCACACCTGATACTTGCCAACAGCAGCTCTATACTGAGCAGACTCATGCATATTCACAGCTGTTCCTTGCAATCATTTACATATTCATGTGATATTCATAACTAATCATAGTATTTGCATCCTAATGATGCGTGTGCTTTCTTGCTGAGAGATGTCTTTGGTGGTCGCTGAGTCTTCCTCACTGTGTTTCCTGAATGACCTCAGTGCTTGCTCACGCTTGCAAGGTCCTGGTGTCCAGTTAGCAGTTGGTACGTCCTTGCTTCTGTTCTGTTCCAGTCTCACTCCACACTGGGTGCCGCTCTGCCATCTTGAAGGCTGGCATCCTTGGTGTTACTTGCTGCCTCCTGATCAGTCCCATGTTGTCCCTTCCCTCATCAGCCGAACATTCCTTTTTCTCTGTGTTAGTAAGTTGGAACAGTTTGGCCTATTCTACTGTGTTAAAGGTGCACGCACTATTAGTTTAAAATGTAAGCTTACAGTTGATTTCTACAGATTGCTGCTGCTATCAGTATTATACTGCTCTTTCCTCAGCTTCGTACGGTGGTGCTGCCTATGCCGGCAAATGCCACATAGTGAAAGTACTTCCGAAATGCTTGTAGACAATCATTATGTGATCGTAATGTTGCAGAATTAATCAGCAGTGTTAATCTATTCACATGTTAAGGCTAATTAACAAATGCCTAGGTGAGCAGACAACCTATGCAAGCTACTCACTGGACAGTACAATGGACCAGAAGAAAGAAGCCCTGAATCATTACACTACTTCAACTTGTTTGAAACTCATGTTTTGTCATAGGTGAAAGGTGAATAAACCCCCAGAAAGTGAAATAAGATGAGCTTCTGTGTGGAGCAGCTCTGAAGTTAAGAGTACAATAGCTTCCCAGCAGCTGCTGGTGTGACTTCCTGTGTTCCACCTATCTTTTCTAACCACCTTCCAAATGAATTTGACCTTGGCTAACACAAATAAAGGCTGAAGGTCTCCAAATCCTCCTAATGGGATAACATTACCTCTGACCTTTTGCCAGTGAGTAGCAGTCTTGCAGGAAGCTTGCAGGACAATAGCAGGGCGAGTGCCAGGTCTACTCTATCGCTAGTAAACTCTTTGTGTGCATGCTCTGCTTCAGAGAAGGCTCAAAATTCACTTTGTGTACTAGTCTCAGCATAAGAGGAGGAAGCCTAAGTCTAATCCAGAAGCCTGAAAACTGAAGTAGCATTTATGTGAGAACTTCACAAGTCAGCTTTGGCAGTTATACCAGAAAACCCCTTCATTTCTCCTCGCCCTTGCTGCATTGAAGTAACGCAGGAGGAAAGAGGAAGTACACAGACACAAACACAAGGGCAGGCTTCCTGCTGACCTTGGGTCTTGAGCACAAAGCACGTGCTGTTAGAACGGAGGAGTTATCTGCAGAGATAATGAGCATTCAGAGCTAATGAGCAAAGTACTATTTCAGACCTGCTGGGATGAGAGCTAGGTAGCTCCCCACCCATTTACATGGAACAAATGGAGAGGCTGAGGTGGTGTATTGGCTGTGACCTGTATCATGCAACGTAGCAAGCACAATTTCCTGCCCTTTAGAAATGATTTTTGTGGTTTCCCACTTTCTCCATTTTTCTTGTGTGTAATCAAAGTCATGGAGCAGGGCTGTGCATGAGCTGTTTGCGACTTCAATCTGGACATTGATATAATATCACTTTAGAAGATTTGGAGCAGAGAAGGTAGGAAACGACTGAAATGGTCCCCTTTGGTGTTATGCAGGTTGACTGCAGGTATTTACAGTATTGTGTGACATGCAGTGGCAGCATAAAAGGCAACAGCTTGGAACTGGCCTAGTAGAAGCCTGAGTAATGCATGCAGTCTTTAAAAGAAGCCTGATCTTCATACTGTTTATCTCAAGGCTGGGGCTGTTTCTTCAGGTTGGGTTTGCTTCTTGCCATGACACCCATCCAGCTCTCAGAGGAGCTTTGTTTTCCCCTCTCCAGTGTCTCCACAGTATAACTTTAGGCTGTCCTGGGATCAGGAGTGCTTACACCAAGCTAGTCATGCAATGTTTCCACTGTATGAATTTGTAGATGATCATTAAGGGACCAAGAGTTGCTGAGCTCGCTACTTCTCTTCTTCCTCTAGGAGCTCAGATTTTTAAGTGCCACTAATTCCCCAGTTAAGATATTATTATCTTGTAAGTGCTTATTAAAGTAAAGAATATGAGAAGCAATTTTGGCAGTTACTTTCTATTAGTCTAGATTGAAGCAAGTTGTTATGAGGTAGCAGATTTTATACTGGAAGGAGCCTTTAACTCTGTTTTGTGTGTTACAGTGATTATAGTGTGGTACATTAGTATGGAATCGTATTTAATCTTGCTCTGGTGCACCAGTACTTGTATTTTGGATACTAGGTAATGCTAGTAAAAGAAGCTTATTATGGTATATAATCAAAGAGTCGTGTAGGCACTCACTTGACATGTTATTTGTGAGACAACCCAGCATCCTAAAGAAGTTGGCAGGTTATTCACACTAGAGTTCTCATTGTTCTAATGAGGTGCTTTATAGTGCTAATGCTGAGATTAAATCCCTGGTATACAGAAGACATTTAGAGCTCTTGTGCTCAGCACTGGAAATGCATAGAGTAACTAAGGTGGTACCCTGTTTAGTTGCATCACCCCATGTTAGGTGAATGAGAAAGCAGGCATCCAACGAACCCACCAATGGGCTCTCTGTTGGAGGTGACAGAAACAATGGAACAAAGCAAAAGTAAACCTCTTTAATACTGCTGCAGACCAACATCTTTGCTATGGATGATTCACTGTCGCTAGTAAGGGCCATATGCCTCTACCTGTGACTACTCTTCAAAGAAGCTGGGTATTCAGAAGCTTGTTTTAAAAGCAGTGGGGTTTACATCTTTGAGCTCAAAAGCCACTGGGAAATATCTGGTTGGGAATCATTAGTTTTAAAATAACAACATTCTGGAGTGACAGATTTGGTTTTCTTTGGAATTCAAGTTCTTGTTCAGAGGGTGAGGAATGTCTCACATCTCCCTGGGTGTGGTAAATAGCCACCAACCTCATAGCATTGCAAGAATCCTCCAGCCAAAATGCAAGAGAACAAAAGTATGTCCTTTGCTGTTCTCACTCCTTTCTTTTCCCATCTGTAGTATATGCAGCTATTGACACATGATTAGGAGCATTATTCATGTGCTAGCATAAGGCTTCCATGGTGTCCTCGTTAGCTGTGGGACTTGGTCACAGTGCCTTTGTCCCTCAGCTCAGTTGTGCAATCACTAAAGGTGGTAGTGCAGTTGAGGACCAGCCTTTCTGTCAGCATCTCAATACAGAGCTGTCTGGACTGAGCCATTGCAAGGCTTCCAGCAGAGCTAGATAAACTTGAGAGATTCAAGTTCTATTTTGTCTGTCCATCAGTCATAGAATCACAGAATGGTTTGGATTAGGAAAGACCTTAAAACCATCCAGTTCCAACCCCTGCCATGGGCAGGAACACCTCACACCTGACATTGTTGCCCAAGCCCTATCCAACCTGCCCTTTAAGACTGCCAGGGATGGAGCATTTACCACTTCTCTGGGCACCCTGTTCCAGTGCCTCAGCACCCTCACAGGGAAGAGCTTCTGCCTTAGATCTAACCTGAACTTGCCCTGTTTCAGTGTGAACCCTTCACCCCTTGTCCTATCACTGCAGTCCCTGATGAAGAGTCCCTCTCCAGCATCCCTGTAGCTCCCTTCAGGTATTGGAAGCTGCTCTGAGGTCTCCACGCAGCCAAGCCCCTTGTGAGAGTGCTTGTTACAGGAGGGATAGATGTCAGGCATCACACAAACATGCTGTATTATACTCACCGGTATGACAGAGGGCTTTACATAAGACTTGTAGAAGTTTAACCAAAATTAGATGGATTTATGCAACCTCTTAATGCAAAGGGTATGCCTGAGAAGCAGGGTCAGTGGTGAATTCACCTCCGAGTTGGAAGGGCTGTTTATACAAGGGCTGTCTTTAATCTGCTGTTCTGTGTTCCTCATCAGACTACTTGTGTCTCCCCTACCAGGACAGCCAGCCAGCCCACAGACTACTCCTGCCAAGGCCTTCACAGCAGGCAGCCTGTGCATGTCCTCTCCACAGCCAGCTGCCTGTGCTCCCGTTGACTCTGGAGACCTTCCCCTGTCCACAAACACTCCAACGGGTGCTCTTAAAACCCAGTTGGCTGCAGACTGCACCCCAGGCAAGCAGAGCAGAACCAGCCCGTGTGCTTCTCCCAGGCTGATCCCTTCCTCCAAGATGTCCATTACATGCTGGGTTACGAGGACTCCATCCCCTTCTCCAGAAGTGGGCAAAAAGGCTCCTTCTCCTAGAAAAGCCCTGGCAGAAGTCACCCAAGGTGCCCTGGAAGCCACTTGCCCTCCTAAAGCCCCACACTCACAGATTGAAAAGCGTGCCAAGAGAAGGCTCGACTGCAGCAAGGAGGATGATGCAGAGCAGAAGTGCCTGCAGGCCTGCAGCTGTGTGACCGAGCTGGACCATGCAGTGAAGAAGTCCAAGCTGAATCTATGGCACTTGGCTGCAGAACAAAAAGCTTGTGATGAAGGCTCCCTCAGCCTGGCTGGCTTGGATAACAACCACAGCCCAAAAGAGCCTTCCTTTCCTGGAAGCCATATGAATCAATTGAGCCTTCAAACTGCCCTCCATCCTTTCAGACCTCCCTGTGGGAAAGCCACTGAAGTGATGGATAAAGAGAATAGTTCACCTGAAAGGAAAAACTGGTTGTCTGCTCTGGGAGAGAAGCTGAGGACTGGCAGAGCTGGCAGCCGGACCGTGTCCAACAGCCCCCCAGCATCATGCAGTCCTGGGGCCGGGCGCCATGCAGCAGCAGCCACTCCACCAAGAGCTGTAAGTAAGATAATGAGTGAAAGAAAGCTGTCCCTAGCTGCTGCTCTTCCTCTTGTTTGTTCTCTCCTGCTCAGGCATTCAAAGAATTATCCAATCCCCTCTGGTTATGGACAAAAGGAATGATTTCTGGCCTAATGGGTGAGATAAGTTAATGCTGTCTCCTACTAATCCCTCAGTGCAGGTACATCACTTTTAGGATGGTGGCTTCCCTCATTTTGAAGGGACTTAGTGCACAGATTGCTCAGAGATCCTTGCAATCCCAGGCTGGATGTTCAGAGGATGCAGCCATCATCTCTACTCTGAGAAGCACAAGAATGGCAGCACCATTATGTATATAGATCTACTGTATACGTGTTTATTGCCACATCAGCCTGTTTATGTTACTGGAAAGCCACTTGCCAGTGGAAGAACAAGCTAAATTCTATTCTAGCCCAGGTAACAAAAGGATTTGTTACCCATGTTAACACCATGGGGTTAAATAATGCCTTCTGTTCCTTCACTTGAAAACTATCAGAAAACAAAGGCCTCATAAAAGAGTCAGAGGGCAGGATTCAACCTATGTAATCCTGATTTTGATGTAGAAGAACCTTGGCACAGAGCTCACTCTAGGATCTGAAAGTTAAGCTTGTAAAGCAGCTAAAATAGTTGGGCATTGAGGGTTCAGCATGCAAACTGAGAAATGATAATTACCTTATTAAACCAAACCAGGCTTGGCTCATCTCTGAAACTGGACTCCAAGTCCTGCAGTTATCTTATACCTAGTGTTTAGTGAAATTAGAGTCAAACTTTCAATCATTAAGTTTTAGTTGTACCCTCAATTGAATATTTGATGCTAGAAGTTGTTGCCATCATTAAGGCTTATTTTGGGATCTCATTTCTTACCTGATTTCACCTCTTCCAGCATTTCTATCAGATATAAAGTGGGCAAGCCACCACTCCTTAAGTTACACATAAAAGCTGAACTCCTCATATAATGGCTGTACTGAGAAATCTTGGTTATAGGACACCTACAACTACTTGTGCTTTATGCCATACGTGTTTAAACACAAGTCTGAAAGAGTTGTCCCTGGGGGAGATCACTGTGGAATGATTGCCTTTCCTGCCCAGTGTGATCTGGTACTGATTCTGGAATGCTCCTGTGTTGCCCTCAAAACCTGAGGGGGTGCCTGGAATCCCAGCAGCATTCATTGATCTGCTTCATCTTGGGAATCTGTAGTTCTCATCTGCTGTAGGGAAGCTGAAATTGCAGGCAGGAAGGCAGCCCTAGGATTTAGCCAATGTTTCCTGTAGGTAGTAAGCCTCTTATCTGTGAGACAGATTAAAGAGCCTTTCCTTTACTATCTTAGCTGGGAAGCTAAACAAACTGGAGCAGCGATGAGAGGAGACTTCAGGGCTCCTGCAGCATATGAACTGTTAACCTAGAAACATTTCTTACCGTTTTTGTTTGGTTTTTCCCTTCTTCCTAGGCTGTAACCACTTCCGTTTCCATGAGGAAAATCTGCTCCTACTTCCACAGAAAGCCACAGAATGACTGAAGCAGCGTGCGGCGGTGGCACCTGATGGATATCGACGCTGTGCTATCAACACCACATTTAGCATCACTGACAATGATGAACCAGGATTGCAGTTTGTTGTCAGACATTCACAAACGTGGGGGCTTGTTCTTCTGTTTTTAAAGCTGTTAACAGTGGAAGTCAGCTGAGTGTGGGCAGTCAACACCACACTCACCTGTGGTCCGTAGTGACTGCGGGTGATGGATTGTTTTAATAAAGCAAAACTGAGTGTTTTTCACAAAGCAACTGTTCAGAGTCGAAAACCAGCAAAGACAAAGTCCAAAGACAGCAACAGCTCTGCTGTACATTGTTGACAGGCACGTACAGCTTGTCAGTTCAGGTTACTAATCTGCCTCTACTTAGGAATAATGTGTCAATCACTGCACCCTCGTGAAAAGCAAGTGTTGGAATGTGTGTAGAGAAACTTTGAGGAGGTAGGTTTGAATGGCATTTCTAGTTACTCTTCTAGTACTGTGATGACCACCCACTTCCAGCAGGGAACTTATGAATGTGTGAAGTATGAAAGCCTTTATAAACACCCTGTATCTGTCTTATGGTGATCACAGTCAAAGTGGAGGCAAAGTATGATGAAGTAGGTAATGCCTGTGCTGCTCCTCTTGCCATCCCCTTCTCTAGTCTGAAAACTTCTGTATTGACCAACTCTTGAACCAGCAGCACAGCAGTTTTGATCTATCTCATAACAGCCTGTTGCTCAGTCATTTCTTACAGGTCCAACCTGTAGCAAAGGCATTAATAACTGCTTGTTACTATAACTCCATAGCACTTTTCTAGTACAGAATCTATCCAATAATAGCTTGTAGACTGGAAGAAGGGCACTTGACAGAGTTTACATATTAATACAAAGTGCTTTGCCTCTAAGTCGCCACTGAGGCTGACAGAATGTCACTGAAATGAGATCACTGTCCTGCTGGCTAATGATGCTAATTCCTCGGTCAGGCTTTCCCCAGGGGAGCTCGTAGAAGATCCTTAGGTTGGAGCATTTCATCTGTCTTCTGATATAATAGGTCCTATGAACTTAAAGCCAAAATAAAACCAACCCAAAACCAAACCACTGAATCCCTGTTAAGCTTTTCTGCTGCTAAAGAATTGAGGTATTTGAAAGGGATGAGATCCTGCTAACCCATGTTTTCCATCTGAGGTTTCCACACCTACTTTACAGTAGCATCGAATAGTATAGAAGCTGCAAGGGATTAGAGAAAGGCCTACTGGTTTCTGTTTTATGTTGTAGATCTGTTTTGCAAGGAAATGGAGAGCTCGAGAGAAGGTGGCTTTTGTGAAAGGTCTCTCACAGCTACAAAGCAAAAGTAAATGTGTAATGTGCTTTTTTTTGTCATCACATCCCTTTTACCAGGAGCACTCAGGTATACACAGGAGCCAACCAACTTGCTCCTGTTTCCCGAGTTACAGGCCATGATGCTGTGAGATGCCATTAGGAAAGTGGGAAAGGTGATGAATGCTTCAGGCTTTTGTAGGTGGTTTCTGGTTTTAACAGATGGATTCTTTAAAAGGTGATTGGATAGATCCAGTGTCTGGGGCAAAACAGGAATATAAAGGTTGTGTTTCTGTAGTTTTAACCTACTGCTGGACATTAAGGTAGCTGGAACTAGTAGAAATGTATTCTAAAATAGGTAGGTTTGGGATTGAATTCTGCCTTAATTTTAATCCTTAGAGCAACTGTGTAAGGCACAACCTGCTTGACTGCAGCCAGGTTTCCATGCAGGATGCTTCCATGCAGTCTGTGAATGATGGGTTGCAGAATAAGGAGAGTGGACCTTCCTGAAGTACATGAGAGTCATTTGAAAGGTCAACCATAGGATTTCACATTCCCCTATTTCTTCCACAGTATTTTCCTCCGGGAATGTTTTGCAACCAAACCATTATCTCCTGTATCTTGTTAAATGGTTATATAGAGTTGATTTATACTAATAGGTTACCACTTGGATGAATAACATTATGTGGAGGTGTGAGCTTTTCACCTTTTAAATATCATTTGCTATTGGAACAACCTGGTTTTATGGACCATCAGCCATCATTTCTTTCATTTGAAGTTGACATCAGCACTGTTCAGAGCTTAGGAGAATTAGCTGCAACATATTCTTCTATGTGTAACTGCCTTGACCTTATCACGATTAAATCAAGATTGCAAAAGCATAGCATAGTTGCTGATAGAAGTCGTGGTTTCAGCTAACCAGTGCTGTCTTTACCTCAGACACACACTGAACTAAATGTGCAAAGAACTGAGCTCTTGTTTTGAGCAATCAGCCTTCCTTCCAAAGGGTTTATAATCAAATTAAGCCTTTTGAGATATTCCAAACTGCATGTATCTATGTAAACCTCACCTTCTGTATCTTGCAGGCTTTTCCATGCAGATGGTACTGCTTCCTGATGTCTTTGCCCACAGTGTTTAGCCTCTAATTACTACATCGGTTTATGCTGGTAGTGTTTCCAATAGTTGTTACTCCTGCTCTTTAGGAAGTTAAGTGCCTTACTGCTCAGCTGTGACCAGTCAACCAGTTTAGTTTAACAGCAGCCTGATGGTGACTTGTGCTAACCTGGCTTAACACAACTGAAGAGGCACTCCCAGGATGTGCACAGATGTATGACCAGCAAGCCTTGGTGAGCATCTCTGCTGGTAACAGCACTGATTTGAGAATCCCCTGGGGAAGCTAACAGCAAATTAAACCAAAAATGGAATTGCCTCAGTTCCCTGACTGAGTATACCAAAGCCATTGAGGGTGTGGGGACAGCATTGCTACTGAGGGAACTGTTCTGTCAAACTACCACTTGATGTGTAGAATTGGCACCTTCCCTTTTGTCGGGGAGGGCTAAAATCTTCCTTTGGCACTG
Organism: Forpus xanthops; assembly: GCA_032466535.1. Lineage (NCBI taxonomy): Eukaryota > Metazoa > Chordata > Aves > Psittaciformes > Psittacidae > Forpus > Forpus xanthops. The sequence goes on from JASSUY010029314.1 coordinate 56,209, forward strand.
CGGTTCCTGCAGCCATTGAACGTAGCTGAAATCTGAATGGTTCATCTTAATCATTGAAACAGAATGGTTTGGGTTGGAAAGGACCTTAAGATCACCCAATTCCAACCCCCTGACCAGGGACTCCTCACACCAGACTGTGTCACCCAAGGCTCTGTCCAACCTGGCCTTGAACATTGCCAGCAATGGGGCAGCCACAGCTTCCTCAGGCAACCCATGCCAGTGCCTCAGCACCCTCACAGGGGAGAACTTCCTTACAGCTAACCTGAACTTCCCCTGTTTAAACCTGAGTGTCCACACCACCCTAAATTGACCTACTGAGGTTAAAGAAAACACTGCTGTGGCACAGAAAGCATTTTAGGTGCCATGGTATATGGTATTTATATATAATTCCTTAACAAGTTTTGTTTAGACATAGATGCTTTCCAGGCAGGGATTTGCCAAAAGCATTTCATAGAAAGCTAGAGATGCTGCACCGTCAGCCTCTGTTTCTCTACGCAGAGGACCAGAACCCAATGGTGTGCATTGGTTCCTCTCTGATCTGTGTATAGCCCAGTCTACAATAAATGCACTGCTGCTATACACTGCCCATGTGTCATCCTTCATAGAACACCTTTGGCTGTAACTAATTGCTCCCCATCTGCACTGCACAAAATGCCAAATGCAATGGAAAGCGAGGATAAGGAGAAAGCAAATCCGAAGGAGCCAACACGTCACTTCTCTTTAGATAACTATATGTATATAAATAAGTTGAGAAGAAACATTTCATGTCAATGGTTTTATAGAAATACGGACAGCATGAACTCAGAAGGGAAAAGGTAAAACTGTAATCAAGGATTACCTTTCATTTTTAAGCCTGGATCTGAACTATATATTTTTTAAATCAGAATAAGTAATTTTCCATCTTAATTCGCACATTATGGAAAAAAATCATGGCACTAAAAGTACAATTAGATTGCAACAGAAAGACCTGTTATTCCAGGCTGCTGCAACTAGACAAAGATCAGAAAGCATTATGTGTGATGAAGTCCAAATACCCCGTATACATGGTATCCTTAACTCTGTTTAAGCTACAGCATTTCTTCATGCTGAAGTTGTTCAGCCTTGATTTAAAGGCTTCAAGTGATAACAGGGCAATTAGGGGTTTACATAAATTATTCTAGAGGTGAGATGCTATGGTAAGATTGACTGACAGTTTGGGTTTGTTTAGCTTTGCCTTTCACATGTTAGCTCAGATGTTTCACTTTTTGGTCTGGGTTAAAGCTATTTCCACTACTCCAGATCTTATCTACTGTGTAGAAAGCCCAAACATGAGACTGAACCACCTCTTGTTCTCTTCTTTGATGAGCTATAAACCCCAAAATAAAACAGCTAAGGAAGTGCTTGATTCCTTCACATTAAGGTGCCACAGTAGTAGCTCCACTTGTGTTAACGCAAAGCCTCTCTGTCTCTCCTTCAGCTCAGGGACTCAGCTTTATGATTTACTTCTCCCCTCTTGTCTAAAGAATTGCTGAATCGTTAGCTAAAGTATCTTCAACCATCTACTTCTGTGCCATGACTCCCTGTCTGCCTCTCTTCACACTGTTGTGAGGAGATGGACAAAAAGCCAAGTAGCAAAGACCTACCAGAGCTGATGGTTCTTCCATCGACTTACCTGCAACTGTGACAAAAAGTCAGTATACTCTTGTGTGCTTGGGGCTTTATCCATCAGTTGTAAGATCTTCCTGATAAAGTCACAGTTTAGTGTGCTATTCTGTTCTTGCAAAAAGTGTTAAGCATCCAAGACCCAGGCTAATAATAGACTGTAGGACTGTAAAGCCATTTCCACTGTACGCTGTAGCAGCAGCGAAGTAGGCTGTGTTGACAGGAGTTTAGCAGATACTGTCAGTGTATTACTGAATTATTCAGCGTCACCCTTATTTTTGTTGTGCTGATTTTCATGGATTTCCTGATGGAGGAAGTGAGTGTGTATCCTGTGAAATCAAGAGAGACACTGGATCCTGGAAAACAACATGACACTGACATAGCTGCAATGAGCTCTGGTTTGCTTGAGCTGACTGCTTTGCTGCAGGTGGGGTACAGCAAGTTATGGGAAACCTGGAAGTGTCGTGTCAGAAGGAATCAGCACTTTGTACACATGCACTTGTGTGAAGAAGCAGGGCCAGAGTGATAAAGTTGGTATCTGCAGAGGTTAGCAGGGGAAAATTGTGCAAGAATAAAGCTAAAAGAACCAGGTACATTGCATCAAAGATGCAGCCAACAGCAGAAACATCTTCACCCCATAGTTACACGCTTAGAAGAAAGGTCAATGCTGAACCTTCCTATTAGACTTCTATCTACATACTCCCATTTCTTCTGTGCAATGGGAGTTGTCCATGCTTACCAAATCACTGTGAGTCTGAAGGCCGTTCCTGCTCCTTCGGCGTGTGGGCACTCTTCTTCCACCGAGTCTGATTTAACCCAATCCACTCTTTGAAGACGACAGTGTTAAGATCAACCTGAATAATGTTTTCCTGTTTTGGAACAAGCCTGGTTTTGCACAGGGCTCTCCAGAAACGGCTGCTCTGAAACAACAGCTCTGCAGTAACACCACCACGTAGGCGATCCTTCAAGAGGGTGATGTGAGACTGCTGGGGTGAGTGCTATAGCACCAACCCAAGGGCGCTCTCAAGCATGGAGGCAGTAGGAAGCCTTTCTCTGTGAAATTTAACTTAACCTTAGTGCCTTGGTGACCCCAGTCTTCATTAGGGACTCTTCTATGACTCTGTATCAGGTAGAGTGCCTCAGAACAGCTCTCATGGTGTGCAATGCAATCTGTGCTTTGGTGTTGACATGCTGCTGCCTGTCTGAGGCTGAAGGAACCGCTGCAGAGCCCTCTCCTTCCTGTTGAGAGCAAGACTTCCTCTTGCTTCGGATCTGTGTAAGCTCTGCTCCACTTTCCCACCGGATGCAGGTAGCGGAGGTGTTTCCGTCGCTGCCGAATCCCTGTTGGGTCCCTCAGGCAGTGCCTGCATCCCCACACCACCACCAGGCTCACCATAGTCCTGCATCACCCACACAGCCTCTCACTGCCTTCTGTCCCCATCTCTGCCCCTCGGAGAGGGTTCCCTGTGCTCACACAGCCAAAGTGCTCCAAAGAGCACGTTCTGGCTGTGCTTTGCTTGCCATGTACCCTGTGGGGACACCAGCTTGGGGCCACCCCTGCGCAGGAGCGTGTGTGCAGCCTCCTGATCCATTCTCTCTTGATGGGAGATGAGGAAGACTGAGCTTTCAATGGGATGCTGTGACTTCAGTGCTGCTAAGCAGAGCTTGTTAATTGCAGCTACAGCTCCCGGCCACATCCCTGCACAAGTGAGTTAAGGACAAAAGGTCTTCCTCGCTCTTATGCAAAGAGGCAATGTCTATGGCAGCTGAGGGCAGCATTAGTATTCATGCCTTGGCTGAGCTGGCAGCAAGGCAGCTAACTTGGTATTAACTGTGGTTTATGGGCTTTCTTCTTAATATACATCACAGGCGGCCAAACAAGTGGCTTTTTATCCGGGTTTCCTTGGGGTACTGCTCTATGATGGGCTTTGGGGTTTGCTTGCAGTGTGGTTTATTAAGAGCCACAGGCAGGTTCCCCATGTGGCTGGGTTGTTGCCGTGTTGTAATCCTGCGCTGGTTTGTTTTTCAGCTGATCAAAGTTCCTCTGGAGCTCAACTCATCTGTGTTTACAAATACTTCATTGTGTAATATACAACAGTGTTTCCCCCATGCTTGAACAGTGCCATAGACATGTCCACATTGTACGCATTAGAAAGCGTTACCCTAAATGACTAATGGAACTTATTTCTGCACCAGGAAGCAATATGATGCTGAGTGAGAGAAGAGTGTTCATATGGAAACAAGAACATATTCCCCTTTGTTCAATACTCCCTTCCCTTTGCCCCTCTTCATGTGTCTCACCACAGCACGAGGGTGTGCCACAACATGTTCCCACAACCTTTCAACCCATTCAGCACAGCCTACAAGCTTCCTGGCTATTTTTGTGTATTCCACTCAATGAGGAAGTGCTGAAGACTCTGATAATACATCCTTTCAGCACCAGTGCCCGGCAGAGTGCAGGCTCAGCTGCTCATAGACTGCTTTTCTCCCTAAAAAATGTGGGTTATCAATAGATTATCCTTTTGATCAGAAGGGCATAAACTGGATGATACGTTATTCCTGACGGGACTCTAGCTCTTAGTGATCAAGTGTTCTTCTTGTTGACAATATGATTTCTGCATCTAAGCAAAGCTCTTTGCAGGCTGCCTTTGCGTGCTACAAACAACGTGCCTCATCTGCTGCTGAAGATCAACCACCTCTGGGTCAAAACAGAGCAGCTATTTCATGATAGGAAGCTAGAGCACACAGCGGCTTCCTGAACGCCTCTGTTGTACAGTGGTATTGTAGCACTGTGTCAGCTTCTTGGGACTGCAGCGATAGGACAAGGGGTGATGGGTTCACACTGAAACAGAGCAAGTTCAGGTTAGATCTAAGGCAGAAGCTCTTCCCTGTGAGGGTGCTGAGCGCTGGCACAGGGTGCCCAGAGAAG
>JASSUY010029315.1:0-10725 GCA_032466535.1 Forpus xanthops
CCCCCATTACAAAGCCATCAGACTTAACCTTACTTAGAACTGATTACATTTTGTGCTTTTGTGCCTCCTCCTTTCACTTCGAACAGAAATAGGGACATGATAAAACAATTTTTACAAATTTTTAATTTGTGATTCAAGGAAACAAGTGTGTTTAACACCTATTAAAAGTGGTTTTCCATATGGAAGATAGTGTACGAAAAGTTTTGAAATAGGTTTGTTGTTTCGGTTGTTTTTTGTTTGTTTGTTCCCTTTTTAAATAACTATGCATACAAATTGCAAAGACAAGGTCAAAGGCATGGAAGGCGATAATGTTTGGGGAATAGCTCTACAGCTGAGACTAACCAGTAGTAAAACTGTGTCTTGCACCAATGAACTTCTAATTTGTGGTGAAAAAGTTACACTGTGCCCAGGAAAACAAATCTAACAATGCTGTTCTCATCCTAGAGCTCTAGGTAGTATTTTAGATATGTGCAGCATTTTAGGTATGTGACACAGGACAGCATGGGAAGCAAGATTAGAAATGGGGCAATGTTTGTAGGTAGAAGCAGTAGCTGCATGCAAGCTGTCCTTGGGATCCGAAACAGAAATCTTCAGGCTGAGTGTAGATGGGAACACTGAACTTGCCATTGAATGTGTCTATATTGAAGGCCTGACTTGTGATTGGTTAATACAGCTATTCGTCTCTCAGAACTTTCTCACATCCAGCTGCCTTCAGGATATCTAACATGGCTATCCGGTGCCCTCTTGTGGACTATTTTTGCATCATACTGTAGTATAAATACTCTGTTGCCGTAGCATCCACAAAGATCTCTTTTAAAGTGCACAAGTTTAGGCACATTTGTAATCGTAGGGATATGAAACACATGCTCTCGAATACAGATTTTTTTTTCTGCAATTATTAGTTTTGCAAACATATTTTTTTTTTTCTGCCTATGAATGGTCCAGCCAAGAGCACTTTTGATGGAATTGTTGAAGTTTTATGATTGCACTGAAAAGCACAAAAGAGGCAAATAAGTATGAGGATCTTTTGACCTGTTGTGTTTATTTCTACAAGGCCATTTATAAAGTGATGAATAAAATTATATTTTTAGATAGATAGTCAAGGATAAAAACAGAAGCAGGCAAAAAAATAGGAGGAGGAGGGGAAAATCATCATAAAACATTCCCAAACCAAAACAAACATAGGATACAGTTTTAGTCATTTCTGGTTTAAGCATCAGTTATAGCAAATGTATGACTGCTCCTTCCCCCTTTTTGTACCTTATTTTAAAGCAATTCTCACAGCACACACTTACCTTGTTTTGTAGCTGGTCAAAGCATGTGATCCCCCATTGACTTTATCGTTGAGCGAGGCCTAGTTTCCAGTAGTGGAGAAGCTCACCAGTTGATTGTGCCATACTTTCCAGAAGCTGGTTAAACTTTGTGAGACTATGCTTGAGCTATGTGTTTCAAATATAATTCAAAGAGGTCCTCTTTTAACTCATCTGTTGTTTTTTTTTTTTGACATTTGAATTTAAGCAGTGATCTCCCGAAATTGTGAAAAATAAGTGTATGCCAGTTGTGTTCTTTTTCCAAGTCGTCAAGTGACTTAGCAAAGCAACTCTGCCCACTTTGTTATAACATGGCTCTTTTCTCATAAATGTCAAGAGATGCTTAACTCAAAGGTAGTTCTACCACTATAGTCTGGAGAGCCCTTGAATTTGGGGCACATAGATTTGAGCTCCAGTTTATCTGGGGTGGTAGTGCGTATTGCACACACTAACATTTCAGCCCAACATATTAAGTAGGATTTTACAGTTAAAGAGTTTTTTTCCCAAGGAGGCCCAGCCCAATTTGCACTTGTACTACAGACTGCCTGTGTGAACCTAAGCGAGTCACTTAAGGCGTGCAAATCAGCTCCAGCACCTGAAGGCAAAGATGAGAACTGTGAGATAATCTTCTAAACAACCTGATGAATGAAGGATCTGCAGTGGACCCTGCCATGTGCAGGGGTAGATGTCTAAAGAAGAAATAATTTCTCTGGGTTCCACCTTCACTCTTCTTTCATTATTTTTCAGGCTAAGGGATGGAGAAATGAAATCATGGCTGTCATTAATTTTTTGTTAAGTCTGTAGTTTTGCTCTTTGGAAATTTTTTTGCCTTCCAAATGCTCAACAAGAACACAGATCAGAGGAAAATGTACTACACCTATTCTCTATAGTCTCACACATCTGCTTCAGTTTTGCAGTAAGAGAAGAAATGAGATGTATAATACAGATTTATGAACACCGCCGACATGTATGTCTATACATGCACACACGTTGGATACAGAAGACTTAAACCTTCTGGATTCAGTTAAATGAGGCATAAGGCTAGTGAGAAGTATGTCACTATTTGTTATAATGCTTTCCACATCAATTGTAAAGAAACCATTTATGAAATCCACCCTACTTCTCATTGTGGTCTGATAATGAGGGTTGCCTTGTTGCTGGATGTCTTCATACAGTAAGATGAGAAAGGCAGTTCAACAGTTACTCTTGCATTGTCTAGAGGAGACCTAGGCAAATCTCCACATAATAAATTTCAGGATATCAACAGTGCCTTAAATGATTTGCCACAAGACAGACAGCTCATCAGTGTCTTGAACCAGCCCTTGAAAACAGTCAGAATATGGATTTGGAAGTTAGCTGTCTGGAAATGAAATCCCGTAGAACTGGGGGGTCTATGTTAAAAGTTGTCAGAATTTATTATTATCTTTAGAACAAGGAGTGGAAAGGCTACAACCTTTACAAAGCAGGGAGGAATAATGGAACCAGCCAATCTTTCCAGACAAAGAAGGTGAGGAGTATTAAAGTACAGGAATTTTAAACTTCTGACAGGACATAATTCACCACAGTATTTTCATGGTATAATTAAAAAAAAGTCAGTATTAATACATATTTAAAGTTATTCTGTTTCCATTACCTTTTTTATTTTTTTAGTTGATTGGAAAGATTGATAATGTGCCTCAGGTTCCCAGTCATTATGAATTTATCTTTCTATATTGATTATTGCAACCTATGTGAGCAAGTGTGATCAAAACAGACTATTTACCTTACACAGCAGTGTGGTCTGTTGGGGCAGCGCATTTACAAAGCCATCAAAAGTGGTTTGAGACAGCTGACAGATTACTACAATGTTTGCCATTGTAGTAATTTAGAAGTTAGCTGTCTGGAAGTGAAATCCCATAGAACTGGGGGTCTATGTTAAAAATTGTCAGAAGTCTCAGTGGGAGTCTGTTTTAATCTAATTAACATAACAGTGGGAACACAATGATAATAACAATTAGAAGCACTAAAGAACTCTTCTGTTATGTAGCCAATGTGCCCGACTGGAAAAGAGACATTGCAATGAATGCAGAGCAGGAGAATGCTGAAGTGTGACTAATAGAATCATAAAATGGTTAGTGTTGGAAAGGACCTTAAGATCTAGTTCCAACCCCCATTGAATAAAGAAGTTTTTCTCTTCTTTTTTTTTTTTTTGTACTTATGGCATTAAGGTGGGATTTTTTTCCACACAATGTGCCTAATCATCTACTTTAGGTATTCTAGATTTCCTTCTCTCTGCTTACATGCCTCTGAATTGACTAAGCTACTAAGATAGCTTCAGTCCTCTGAATCATACTTAAGTTAGATATGTAGAGTGAGTTAACACTGAAGCTCAAGATTTCCACCCGGGTCCAAACTTGTAAAAGTAAGCTACAATTTGAAGTAGAGCTTACAAAACTAAGGAAGAGAAATTGCAGAAGGTATGATTTGACAGGTTTAATCAGAAAGAACCTGATTATAAGTTCTTTAAAAAAAAGGCCTTCATTAGTTTTGTGTTTATTTTGGGGTTTTGTTTTGGTGTTGGTTTGTTTGCTTTTCTCCATGTGTGTGGTTTGTTTGGTTGTTTTTTTTTGTGCATGTGTTTTTTGGGTTTTTTTGTTTGTTTGGGTGTTTGTTTCTTAAAAAAAAGCTGTTTCAGTTAAGCTTTGGAATTAAAATCAAGAGGAGAAAGGAGGGAAGGCAGCAAGGAAGGAAATAGAACATAGTGATTCTTTTCACGTAGTGATTCAATAGTGCCTACATGATTAAGATGCATAACATACCCACTTTCATAAGGAACATGAGCTGCTTTGAAAAGTGCATTTTCTCAAACGTCAAAGCTAAAAGGTTTTGAAACACCTTGAAGACAGTGAAAGCAGGCAGGAGGAAGCAGATGTTTTTATTTCTTGTCACAATCCACAAATCCTGTTTCTTTTTTTTTGTAATAACTTAGCAACAATAGAGAACACTTCCTTAAGTAAAGTTAAAACAAGCCTATTTCAAACCATGGAAATAATTAAAAGAGTACTGTTTGAAAGGAGTTCCAGGCATCACTAATAATAAGCTACGTGGAAGTGAGGGGGAAGTGTTAATGGACACCAAAACCTTTACTACCATAAATGAGTAGACATTGTTGGAAGCTTTGCTCTGCTGTTTTGTATGATTTACAGAAGTGCATACTGTGTTTCAGGAATGGATATGCTGAAGTAAATCATACAGTAGATGGTTTCAGTTCATGAAACTTTGTGGGTTCCTTTTCCTACTACTTTCAGTGGTTCCTTTTGCAGAAATACAGTGGCTTTGTGTGCAGTAGGAAGAGGGAGTGGGGGACAATCTAAATCCACAGCACAGCTACAGAAGTGCCTTTCACAAATTTATCTTAGCACGGCTTAGTCCTAAACACTTACTTCCAGCAAGAACAGTGGAGCAAGTCTTATTCTTTTAGGAGGTATGACATAATATTGAATCATAGCTTAATCATACAAACAAAAGTTAGTTTGTGTAGCCACTGACCACAGAATAATCAAACAGGCCAACCTGCAGAAAGATTTTTAAAGGCATTGACAGAAAATGAATGGCCAGTATCTATAAAATTTTACTGAAAACAAACATCTATTTCTCATCCCAGAGCTACAAATAAAACCCCTTGTAGAACATACAGATAAAATACCATAAACATTGCTGAAGAGCATTAGCTAAATGTCAAAGCATTCTCTGTGTTCTCTCAGACAGAATTTCTCAGTTCCTTGAAGCTTTTTGATGATAAACTAGGAAAATATGGTAAGAAGAGGTACTGGAACACACTGGGGCTGAGGAAGACAGTGTGAATTTGACAGAGTAAAAGAGACAACAAGGAGGAAGGAAACAGAAGAGAAAGTGGTTTGGCAATTAGCCTATGAGGAGAGGATGTAGAAATGTGGTGATTAAGTGCTAGCCCCATATTGTTTCATCTTGTATGAATTCTTAAACTCCTCAGTTTGTGCCCTATTCCTTGCCTTTTGTGGAAGTTGGGACCGTAGGTTTTCAGCTCCAGATAAAGAGGTGAATTCATTGTTTCTCACACCAAGGGAAGAGGACCCATACATGGAACAAATTTTCTATTACAGAGCTGTTGTTTCGTGTTGTTATACTCTCAGCTGTATGAACTGAGAACCTGCTGTCAGGAGGCAGAGGTCAAGTCATACTTTCCTAAACTTCCTCTGCTGCAGATTCAATGGGCCTTCTGGGCAAAACCACTTAGATCTTATATTTGAGAGACACAAAGTCTGTTTGCTTTTTCTTGCCTCTACTGAGTGCAGGGACAATCACTGCTGCACAGTTATTCCTATCTTACTACAGGGAGTAGCAAGAAGGCTAAAGGTGGTTTGATGGTAGTGAGGAGATAGTGAGATGCAAAGCAATTCAGTTGAAGTCTATGAAGGGAAAGGTAGAAGAGGTAGAGACATTACCTTGAGGAGGTAAGGACGCTAATACCTTCTCAATGCATTGTGTGGCAGGGGTAACTGTTGTCAATAAGTTGAAGACAACCAGTGGGAAACTGGACCATGGTAAACTGAGGATGCTAGGAATAATTTTGTAAAGAAATCAAATTGCCTGACAACTCTTAATTTACAAAGCTATGTTTGTCTAGGAGCCTTTCAGAATGTAATGAGTGGCCACAGCCGGGGTATCTGAAAAAACAGAGAGGTAAGGTTTGGTGGGTCAGGAAGGACTTCTGTACGGAAAGACCTTCTCAGAGGAGGACGATGTTGTAGGAGACGCCCTCCGTAAACAGATCACCACACACATTTACTTAAATGTGCGGGAGAGGGCGCCAGATAGCAAGAAGTAACTTTTGGCTTGCTAACATCTGAGAGAACTAGGAAGAGAACCGCAAGTTTTGGTTGAGCTTACATTTTGCATACCCTCAGAGAGTTAAAGCAGACAACTGAGCACCCATGATTTTTGGTAGCTAGTGAATTCAGTATTCATTGTAACAGTCAGTGATATATGAAAACCTGATTTCTGACATTCATGTCAGCAACTCTACCCTTTGATCAGTTAGAGGTATAATCCTTATCACTCCTCTATAATTAGATGTGTGAAAACAAACTTAGTAGGAACCACACAGATTCCTTTATTTTTACTGCATCATACTACTTCAATTACAGCTATGCAATACCAGTCACTACACTGAACTACTTGATAAACTAGAAAATTCACTTACAAGGACTTTCAATTGATAGTTAGCATTGGCTGGCTATGCTCCCCAGCTATGGAATTAGGCAACACACAACTAGGTTATAACTCTGACCCTATTCAGTTTCAGGGCTGCAGCAGTACAAGTGCCTCATCTTTGCAGACCGGAGAAAAATTCAGGAAACAGGACACTGGAGCAGTATCAGGGCTTACTGACTCCTTTTGCAGTGGTGAAGCCATTTACGTGACATGCACTGAGTGTCAGCTGCTTACACCTATCCTATCCTCAGACACAGAAGCATCTTCATGTTTGGTGGACTTTCAGTCTCTTCACCTATTTGTACAGGTTGCTGCTTGATGCAAAGCTTTCACTGGTCTATCTTCAAATTCACATATTCAAACTTCAGTCCTATTTCACTGCTGTTACCAGGAACACCTTGGTGTCTAGTGAAGATCTAGTGAAAATCTTCATAATTCATCTTCATGTCTTTCCTTCTCCACTGCCTGCCTGTAATTGCCTATTAGGTGCAATTACAGTCTTCACAAGCCGATATGGTGCTTTTCCTTACTATCCTTTGCAGAAACATCTAAACACAGCAGATAGAGCTGTTATTTGTGCAATTGATTCTAATGATAGCTATCATCCGTGATGATCAGAATTAAGGCTGGTACTTCATGTACTTCATGTACATGTACTTCAGACTATTTTTTTCCTTTTTTCAGAGGATTTTCATTTTGTGCACAGCAAACCTCTGAACAACTCGAGATATCACCGGGCACCCACAAAACCTGTTCTGTCATGTATTGGTTTTGCCCATGGGCTAAAAATGCAACCAGTCTTTTCAGCTGACAGCCAGCAGACAAGTGATAAAGAGAAGGAAGGAGGAGCAAGTGAGAGTTTGACCTCACAATCTTTGTTTAGATTGCTGGTTCTTTTCAGTATTTCCTCTTGTTATTCTTTCAAGTATTTAGGGAAAAAGAAGGAAACTGCAGCCAAACCTTTATGCATGCTTATTCCATAATCTAAACATTTTTATAGTCTCTCTTTTTCCTCCTACCCTCTTCCCTCCCAAGTTGTTTAAATAGCTGTAGAAATATGCCAGAGAAATAGAGACCAGAGTCTGAAATTTTGCATTATTTTATTCTGGGCAGTGGGCCAAGTAACAGGTAATTGTTGGCAGGACTACAAGGTTAGTTTTGCATACTGCTTTCCATCTACAGCAGTGATGTATGTGCACAAAATGAGGGTCGAATACAGGCCTTCAGGCAGGGTCTAGGACTTTTATCGCTCCGTTACACCATATAGGTAAAATTCTTGAAAAACTTTGCTTTAAAATGGGGTGGGTGGCTGTTGGAGAACATTAATACCCTCAATTTCAACCTCGGGCCTTCTGCGTTTCTTAGTTCTCTGGTAATTGACAAAGTACTCAAAGACCACCTTTTTCTGTCTGGTATTTGTGGAGGCTGGGCAAAGGGGAATGAAAGAATTGGCAAAAGCTAGTGTTCAGGTAGTTCAGTTACAAATATCCAGCATGGCATCAGAAATAAAAGAAGGCCACTGCTGTTTCTTCTGTTGGTTATTTAGACAGGCAAGCACTAATTTGCATATCTGAACACATCACAGGAAAACACATCAAAGCTAGTATAAACAAGTTACTTTAAGGAGAAATTCAGTGTGGAAGTAGGTAAAATAAAATAAAAAAATCACTGTGAGAACAATTAAACATTGGGATAGGTTGCCAGGGAAGTAATAGAATTTGCTTCACTGGAAATATTCAAGACTTGGCCTGACAGAGCCCTGGCAACTGAACTCGATGACTCTGCTTCCAGCAGAAGTTTGGATCAGATGGTCTCCAGCAGTTTCTTACAACCTAGACTTTTCTGTGATATATGATAATACTTCTAATCATCATGTTTTAAAGGTGGGGTAACAGAAGAACGTTATTTTCTCTCATGTCAGGCAAATGAGGATTCCAGTGCCTAAGGAAATACTAACTTTATTATGAAATAGAAAAGGAAGGAAAAGCAATAGTTGCATTTCATTTACAAACATGATTGCAACCAACTGTAGTTAAAACCAATCTAGTAAAGCTAATTCACATAGACAACCAGGAGAACACAAGTTTCTGCTAAAAATCATCAAAAGAAGCAATTTCTTTTTCTTTTTCTATAGAGGGTGCTTTTAATGTAATAAATATGCCAATATGTTCAATAGAGTCCAGCAAACTGCTGGACTTGCAATGATGGATGTGTATATGAAAGCAAGCAATTTTTTTAATGAGTATTATGCTTTCCTATAAAAGCCAAACAAACACTGACACTTAAATTGCTTTGAAAAAAACACAGACTTATGAGTGATTTGAAAGAAACTATCAATTCTAAGTAGAACACTATTATATAAAAATGCTCCACTTTGAGCAAAAGGAAAAATTGGCTACCTTCTAATTTCTAGAGCTTTAGACTGTATTTTCCACTGCTTCTACAGCAAATCAGGGTGCTTGGCATTGTACAAATTACTGTAACAGACACTGCTAGCTTGGCCATGCACTTGACATGTGTCTATGAGTTGCACAACAATAATGCAGGAGTTTTTTTCCTCTTTTCTTTTTTTTTTTTCTTTTTTTTTTTTAGCGTTAGTTAACAAAGAATGCATAATAGAGCAAAGCTAATGCAATCCATTTTGTTATAAACAAACATATATCAGAAATAGCGAGGCCAGCAGGCTAAGGCAGTAATAGTCCCCCTGTGCTCAGCACTAGTAACACCAGCCCTTGAATACTGTTTTCAGTTTTGAGCCCCACACTACAAGACAGATATTGAGTCACTGGATGGGTCCAGAGAGGGACAATGAAGCTGAAGGGTCTGAAGGACAAGTCTTATGAGGAACGGCTGCGGGAACTGTGGTTGTTTGGTCTGGAGAAGAGAACCCTCAGGGGGGACCTTATTGCTCTCTATAACTGCCTGAAAGGAGGATGGAGCCTGGAGGTGGCTGATCTCTTTTCCCAAGGAGTAAGTGATAGGACAAGAGGAAATGGCATCAAGCTGCACAAGGGGAGGTTTAGATTAGATATAAGGAAAATTATCTTCACTGAGAGGGTGATCCAGCATTGGAACAGGCTTCCCAGGGAAGTGGTGGAATCACTGTCCCTGGAAGAGTTCAAAAACCATGTAGATGAAGCCCTTGGTGACATGGTTTAATGGTGGACTTGGCAGGCCTGGGGTAACAGTTGGACTCAATTATCTTAAAGGTCTTTTCCAACCTGGTTGATTCTATAATTCTATATAAGTTTCACAAGATACAGCAACTGCTATAAACGTGCTAGCTGGAGAGAACCCAAGCCAGGTAACAAGCTAAAAAAGCAGATTACTTATTACCCACATCAACAACCAGAAGAGCAACACAGTAGGCATAAGAAAATCAGTGCAAAGGTAAGAAATATACTGATTAATTACATTTGCTCTCCTAAAGGACAATGAAAAACTCTATGCCCAGATATTGCTACCCAAATTGGTAATTATTAATTGCTAAGAATCTTGCTTCCTGCTGCACCATAAGATGCTTGTGGCAATTTATATACTAGGCAGCATTACTATGGCAGATTCTGCACTATTAACAAACATATCCTGACACAGCATGTACTAGAATGGGGAACTGCCCCCAGAATGTGCTGGCTCCATTGAGTAGGTGAAATCCTTCTCTTGTGTGATGCAGATGGGCTGGAGAGTAGCATGAGCCTGACAAGATTATAAGGACCAGTGAGTACCTCACTGTCATGGGTTCAGCAGCAGTCATTTTTCTCCTTCTTAATAGCTGCTGGTGCAGTGCTGTGTTTTTGATTTTGGGCCTGGGAGCAGCAGTGATGACACCAGTGTTTTTAGTTACTGCTTGGTAATGTTTAGGCTGGCCAAGGACTTTCTGAGCCTCATGCTCTGCCAGGAAGGAGGGGAAGCCAGGAGGAAGCAGAAATGGGACACCTGACCCAAACTGACCAAAGAGGTGTTCCATACCACAGCATGTCATGTCCAGGATGTGAAAAAAAACCCCTACAAATGGAGAGCAGAGACCTGGGCGGGCAGAGGTGGCACTGTGTGGTTGGGCTTGGTATCAGGTGAGGGGGATATACTGCTTGGTCAGGCTGAATACATAGTTGGTGAGCTGTTGTACTCTTTCCTTGTATTTCTCTTGTATTATTACTGGTGGTAGCAGTAGTGATTTGTGTTA
>JASSUY010029316.1:6568-21672 GCA_032466535.1 Forpus xanthops
TGAGGGACTGTAGTGATAGGACAAGGGGTAATGGGTTCAAACTTAAACAGGGAAAGTTTAGACTGGATCTGAGGAAGGGTGTAAGGGTGGTGAGGCACTGCAATGGGTTGCCCAGGGAAGCTGTGAATGCTCCATCACTGGCGGTGTTCAAGGCCAGGTTGGACATAGCCTTAGGTGGCATGGTTTAGTGGAAGGCATCCCTGGGCATGGCAGGGGGGTTGGAACTGTATGATCTTAAGGTCCTTTCCAATTCTCACTATTCTATGATTCTATGATTCTACTCACTCAGTACATTCTCACCCACGTTTTATTTTCTGCAGCTGTCATCCTAATTCCCTACAGTAATTTTGGTTAATTGAACAGGAATGATTGCCTTTGAAGGTGCTTTTCCTACCAAGGTAAATGTTTCTCCCTTTAATGTGCCAATGGATTATGTTAAAAGCATTTAGTTAGTTTTAATTATTTAACTTTTTAAATTAATTAAAAAAAGTAATAAATTAAAATATTTTCCACACCTATAGGGATAATTCTCCCAAATAAATTTAGGATCTGAGGCTCAGCAACTGCAGCAGCATTAGAATGTTTGGTATAATGAAGTTGGTGTGTGCTAGTGACTGCTCTCTCTTCTGCCCGTATACTGCTGTAATACTGTGCTCTTCACCTTTTCTTTGCCATTGATGAAGTAACAAGGATCAGGGTATGATATTACATTCCTCAAAACTGGATCTAACTACTCGATCCCCCCCCAGTACTATCATAGAATGATGCTGAATATAGAATCATAGAATAGTTTGAAAGGGGCCTTAAGGCTCATCCAGTCCCAAGCCTCTGCCACAGGCAGGGACACAGTCCACTCAAGCAGGTTGCTCCAGGCTCCTGTGTCCAACTGGCCTTGAACACTGCCAGGGATGGGGCAGCCACAACTTCTCTGGGTACCCTCTGCCAGCGCCTGAGAACCCTCACAGGGGAGGGTTTCTTCCTTATATCTAACCTGAATCTCCCCTGTTAATTTCTGTTGACTGTTTCTGCTTCATGTTTCTGTTGAACTACCCAATGAAACAGTTCACGTTATCTTCACGCGACATCTGCTTTAAGAGAAACTTAAAATAAAGGGCTGTTCAGCCCCTGTCTGACATACAGGTGTCTGCCATGGCAAAGTTACTCCAGCCAATTTCTAACAAATCTAACCAGATGAATGCCTTCAGACAATCAGAACGCTGCATTGAAACAGCTTTTTAAATATGACATTAACAGTTCAAACCACAGACATCAGAACCGCAGCCTGAGCTTTTCTGTAAGTTACCATATGCCTTTCTTTGAAGCTCACACTGTGTTCATTTTACTTCCAGTGGCTCACTGCAAATAATGAGAGAAGTGGTAAATTCCCAGGTAAGCTTTCTCCACTTCAGTTACAGTATTTACATGGTGTGGATTTACATCTCCAACATATTCAACAGAGCTTGTCTGATATCCTCCATCAACTCTCTATAAACCAGTGCCTTCAGACACCTCAGCTTCCTCATGAGCATCCATTAGGGAACAGTTATTTTTGTGGTTAGATACCTTCTTTCCATAGAAACCAGTGGGTTTATTGTTCCTCAGGTCCTACTTGGTGCCTCCTCAGTGAAGATGCTGTCCCTGTTACTCTTCATGCTGAAAAAAGCAGGAACACTTACATGCTCATTTATAGCATCTCATCTGAAAACTACTAATTGGAAGCTGAGGTGTCATAGCTTTTTCAGCTGCTCTACCCTGACTGCAAGGCTATATTAAGCCAGTATTCTAGCAACGGAGAGCCCTTGAACTAAGCATTGGGTAGGACTCAAAACTCCTGTGAGGGTTCCTAAAACTCAAGGTCATACCAGTCAGCTCCAAGTGGATTACAGAAAATGAATCTGCTGTGAGGAGCCATAAGCAAATTAGCAAAACAACATTAATTTGGTTTTGGTCCACATGCTTCCTATAATAATAATGGGATTGTAATGTTTAAATACATTATCTCAACTAAAATCCATGCTGCTTTGGAGAAACTTTCTGCCTCAGTTCTGTAGCATGCACTCTCCATTTGCAATTGTGCTTCATGGTGATGCTCATGCCACCACAGAAGCTTTACAAAACAGTGTTAATCTTTGAAGAGGTGTTTCTTTTTCAGTGGAAAAGCTTGTGATGGAAAGCTGAAGGAAGCATCAGAGCAAAGAAAGTTGTGGTAACCACTGCAAAAACATTAATAAATGCAAACCAGAAGGTTTATATGATTGCACATGGAGCAAATTCCTTTACTGAGCTTCTAAAGCATTCAATCACTTAACATTTTTGGTTATATAAACCCTTCTTCCTCTGCCTCATCTAATGTGTCAGGGTAGCCTAGTTGCCCTGTGTGATATATCACACAATTTGCATTGATAACCAGTATCAAACACTTAACATAGGATGGGATAAATCCCTAATTGGAGGAGTTTTTCTCTTCCTGCTAGGAGCCTAGGTAATTTAGCTTGAACTGGACATATAAGATTCAGATCATTAAAGTGAGCTGCATCAAATCCTACTGCTTTTTATACTGTTTCTTAAACTGAAGTGACTCTCATACTTCTAGCCTGCATGAAGACTGTGTGAGCGTGCTTGCATACTATGTAGTGTGACCAAACCTGCCTTCCTTAAAGGTGTTCAGCCTTCAGGTAGTTACAGTGAAAACAGGCCATCTCCCATCCACCTTTCTGAGGGATAGATTTAATGCCCCATTTCTTCTGGTCTGTGTTTTAAGAGCAGGCTACTAGGACTTACAGAGGAATATTTTTCCAAGTGGGCTCGTTACAGATCAGCTCTTTAATTGCACCTACTAAAGAAGTAATGCATAGTGATATGCTGAATTTGTCCCTAATTAAAAGTACTGTACTGAAAGCTTGCATGATACCCTTCTGCTGAAATCTTTAATCAGGAGATGAATAAGGATCTGGTGCCTTGATTAATAATAACAAGTGCTCTGCAGCTGAAAATGCCAGGGCATTAAATTTCCTTAAGTCACCTGGTGTCCCCATCTAATAGAGATCCTGGCAATGCCACTTATGCAATAGTACAGAGTAATTGAAGCGTAAAGTTACAGGTCCTGAATAAGACAAATGATGCTAATTCTCCTGAAGACAAGCCTGATGTGGATGTGGGCACTAATGTAATAAACAAGATATCTTTGTAATTGCATCATTAAATAAAATAAATGGCCTTCTTTGAAGTATTACCCATGGAATCTAAAGCACAGGTAAGATGCACTGAAATCCCAAATCAAAGCTTGGGAAAACACAGGGATAACTATCCTAAACAGAAAACACTCAGATATGACAGTCTTGAAAGTAAGATGAATTTCAAAAGTAACAAATTATGCAAAGAAGAAAAAGGCATCAGAGTCTTTTACTTAGAAGTACTGGGTTTGCATGACACAAAGAAACAAATCAAATATAAGCCAAAGCTCATATATACATGAGCCATGTTTTCTCTAGGCTGGTTTGAGAACAGCTGGTGGCAGAACAGACTTATGGTTCTCAGTATCTGTGAACAGTTCAGACATGATTCTATGATTATTAAGAAGGGTTCTTCCAAAGGTTTGGGTACAATGACCTCCTCTTGAAAAGAACTGTGTCACATAACAACAATTCTTGGGTACTTCACTGCACTTGGTTATTTCACTGAGACGGTGGCACTTCAAATGCATAAAGAAATGAAAGCAATAAGAAATTCCACAGCAGTTCCAGGTACCGCCAAAGAAGTATGGAGAGAACTGTCACAGGAGCTGTGGAGTCCAACAAAAATAAGAAGTGGAAAGGGGACACTGAGATACTTCTCTTGATATGTGCTTGTTGCTATGATTTACTAAGAAAGCATGTAATGAAAGGGACATCTCCATTGAGGCCCTCTCCCCTGCTATTGCCAGCTTACCAGTTCATCAGGCTCTGCCTAAACCCTAGTCGGATGGTCTTCCCTGCACAATACTAACCCAAGTTTAGCATCAATATATTGAGGAGCATTTTATTACTCTCTGTTCTTACAATATTATTAATCTGAAGGATAAAACAGTTCCTTTCAGCCCTTATTTTGCTGTGCCATACAGAGACAAACTTAGCTACTAGTGTTTCTGTTGAAGTGCCATGTAAGGAGCTCTGGGTTTGGCATTTTATTCTGGAAAGCAAATAGGAGAATTTCCATGCTGGAATTTTATCTGTGCACTTCCAATATTTCCATTCTATATAGTCCATATATATAGTCATACATACAGTTTCTCATATAGTCAATAAGAAACCAGCCAGCATGTATCAATGCTAAACTGAAGATTTCAGCAAGTACAAATGCCTTTCTTCAGGTAACATTTCCCCTCTCCCTACCATATCAGTAGATTTGTTAAACTCTGCTTTCACTTGACCTCACCTTTGCTGCTTAGAAATGACAGATGATAATCTGAAGTCCCACAAGTATCTGGTACCATGGCAGCAGTCACAGAATCATAGAATAGAATCATAGAATGGTTTGGGTTGGAAAGGACCTTAAGATCGTCCAGTTCCAATCCCCTGCCATGGGCAGGGACACCTCACACTAGACCACGCTACACAAGGCTCTGTCCAAGCTGGCCTTGAACACTGCCAGGGATGGAGCATTCACCACTTCCTTGGGCACCATGTGCCAGTGCCTCAGCACCCTTACAGTAAAGAACTTCTTCCTTAGATCCAACCTGAACTTCTCCTGTTTCAGTTTGGACCCATCACCCCTTGTCCTATCGCTGCAGTCCCTGATGAAGAGACCTCCTTAACACTAAAAATACTTTGCCTACCACATCCTATTGCCACATGCATCTTTCCATGGTCCGGTGTATTAATAATGTATTCTCTGCCTGGGATGCACAAGCTTTTTTCTTTCTCACTTTCATCTGATGTGACATTATTTACAGTGGGAATTATAAGTCCCTGAGTGAACAACCTGGTACTTTGTGTTAGGAAATGTATTTGCTGCTTTACTAACATAGTTAAAACTGCTCTTCCTCTGTGATATCTGGGTTTATTTTCCCAATGAACTACCAATACCTCCTGACTGTGCATGGAGGTAAAATAGCACATTATGGAAATACTAAATAAGGTTAGTCCCAGTTTGTACAACCAATTCAAATCCAGCAGCTACTGATCATATCTTAACAACTCCCCTTAAATCAGTGTATTACCCGCTTTAAAACATCTTCTGTAATCTCTAGCTGTTTCATATTAAGTAGTCACTCTCTGTATGATAATATATCAAAGAGCCGACTGATTTTTACATGCATCCCATCAGCTTAATTTCCTTATCTAAAAATGCTTGAATGTTATCATAAAATAACTATTTTTGTAATCAACTTAGTAATTGGATGTTGGTCTCTAAAAACAGATTGCATAGAAAAAGACAGATAACGTATGGCCGCATGATTTTGACCTATAGTTTCCAGTGGTATGGAATGGCATACCCAGAAGTGGCTGCATACCACTAGCAAGGTGTGCAACCCTTGCACATACAATGTGAATATGAACCCTGGGAAGACAGATGAGTGGAAAATTATAGTCAAAGCAGTTGTAGGCAAATAAAAAGATCCCTTGTGACTCCATCTGCAGAAAATAAAGTGGTATTGAAAAAGAAAGTCTTTTTTTCCTTGTTTTTGTGGTGCTGCAGTGTAATGATTCTCGTTGTTTTGGCTGAGGTGGAATTGGAGCTCTAATGCACGTTTTAAAGGCCATGGATTTGTATAAGCCTCATAAAATGCATAATATAATGCGTACTTATAATAAATATTTTTAATCATGCTTATGATAGTACTTACAGGCCAGGAAAGAAGGGGTCTGGAATAGCAGGCACTGTGCAAACACTGTCAGTCCTTTACTGAAGTCGTAATGCCACGCTGCAGAATAAGACAAGCACTGGGTGCTTGAGTGTACCAAAGGTACAGAGAGCACCTTCGCCACACTCTGCATGGTACCAAGCAGATCTCAGACCTGAGGTGGTACATGCTGACCTCCCTCTCATAACATACCCGTTTACTCTGTGCCATCTCTCACTGCCAGGCTGCTGAGGCTCTCACACGATTTCTTTGCTGCTTACCCAGGCAAGAAATAATCAAAGAAGATGAATTGCATAAATGTTTCTTCCAGACCTTGCTTATCACTTTTAATAAGAAGTGAGTTTTATGTAAGCAAATTCATTTGTGTTTCTTCGCTTATATTTTCATTGTGAGGCTTAAATCAATGCCAGATTAAAGGCTGAGAATATTCTGCTCAATCGTTATTACATTTCTTCTTTTGCCTTTTTTATGCAGTCAGTTTAAACAGATAGCTCAGTGAGGAACCTAGCCAGTTTTTAGGATATTAAAGAGTGTGAAAAGTGGAGTAATTCTGCAAAAGGATGCAATGGAAAAGGAACATCAGAAGGCCTCCTGGAAAAGGAAAAGCAACAAAAAGGAATAGTCTAGTTTGATTTGTGTGGAAAAGAAATTCCAGCAAAACAAGCTCTGATCTTCACCTCGGAAAAGAACAAACACCCTTTGTAAATATGACCCGTCAAAGTCTTATTAATTGTAACAGCCTGGGTTAAATTCATTCTTCACTTTGAGAGAGGAAAAATGGAGTGATGGCTTCAGGGAGAGTGCTGATTAAGTAGGAAATAAACCAGTCTATGAAGATGTGAATCTACACTAGCACTGGCCATGGGCAAGCAAAACACAGGCAGAACCAGAGGGAGGGCTCCCCCCACTGCCTCTGGTATTTAGGTTAAGATAGGTTGTGGTATCTTATAGATGCTCCTCTCTGTCTCTGATTTTCTCCTTTGAGTCAACCAAGCCTTACTGATTGAACCCACTGACCCTGAATGGTGTTTGTACTCCTGAATCACTGGGGTATTTCTTCAAAGAGTGGTGCAATGCAGGGATACAAATGAGAGACATAATTCCTGCACCAGAGAAAATCCTATGCTGCTTCGCTTCCAGAAATGTTCCAAAGTACCTCTGCATAGCAGCACACTGTAGGATGCAGATGTTTCTTTGGAAGGATTACTGAAGTTACTTAAGCTTTCCTATATTATACACTGTAGCTGATGAATCCCAAACAAAACTCAGGAAAAAAAGTATGTCTCTTAAAAAACAAAGCTTTGCCATCACCAGAAAGTATTTTATGCCTTTATTACCTTTAGTTTATAATACAGACTTTACCTTTTGCTTCCCATGATAAGCCTGATATCAAGGTAGGTATTTCCTTACAAGGGCAAATCCTAACATTTAGAAGACACAACAGGGAATTGAAGCTCACAGTGTTCTCTTGGAAAGCTTAGCCAGAGATTTTACCAGGAGGTGATCTTTCCTTAAAGAGGCAGGATGAAGTCTGGTTAGCTACAAATTATCACAGCATTAAGTATGGGACTGCATTTTGTCTGGCTTAGATCATAGATTACCATAAGAATTTTGAGGCCTGTTTAGAGTAAAAAATAAATTTAAATTCCATTACTGATGTTTTTTTGCTTCAAAAATAATAAATCATAGAAACATGGAATGGTTTGAGTCAGAAAAGACCTTAAGATCATCCAGTTCCAGCCCCATGGCAGGGACGCCTTTCACTAGACCATGTCACCCAAGGCTCTGTCCAACCTGGCCTTGAACACTGCCAGGGATGGAGCATTTACCAGTTCTTTGGGCACCTCACCACTGTCACAGTGAAGAACTTCTTCCTTATATCCAACCTGAACTTCCAATGTTTCAGTTTGATCCCCTTGTCCTATCGCTACAGTCCCTGGTGAACAGTCCTCCCCTCCAGCACCCATGTAAAAGAGGCAATCTGCTCGGATTTTGTTTGATTTTAGCTTTGTATAACTAAACCTAACTTTAATTCACCATTTGTTTTCTAAACAATGTGCCTTCTCATCCCCAACCTAATTACAGCATAATTAAAGAACAAACATATTGAACCAGAGAATTTCTATCTTCAGTGTATACAGAAAATATTAGAGGTAAAGAACTTTCCCCAAGATCCATCAGACATATATGGCATCTTTCAGCAATGAAAATGAATATCTAGTGGCAAAAATATAATCCAGATATTCAAGTATGCCTCCAAACAAATACTCAATGTTTGTCCAGAATAGAACATTTCCTCCAAGAAGAATAGAATTTAAACATTCAAAATTCAACACTACAGTTGGCAATGATGAGACAAACCGAGATATCCATAATAAGAAACCTGTCTGTTCTAATAGAATCTTACATTAATCACTTAACAGATTAATAATCTCACCGTAATTGAATTCTGCAGGAAGAATATGCAAGAACTGGAGAAAATAACAGATTTGATTCTAGTTCAAAATCATTCCTTTGAGGTTTTTTTCCTCTCCAGTTTGTAATATTGAACTTTGTACTGTCAGGAATGTTTTATATCTCTGCGTCTTTGCTTTCCCTGGCTTTTGTATGTGAATTTCACAAGGCACTTACAAATTCACTGTCTTCCCCGAAGACACAGTGCAGGTAACATCAACAAAAGGCCCTCCTTGCATTCAGCAAACTAGAAAGCAAGATTTTGTACCTTACAAATACTCTTGTTGGAGCATAAACTCTTGGATGCCTCCAGAAGGTTAAGTAAATTGAGAGAGGCTCAGTTCTGCTGGGATTTGCTTTCAGTACCTGGGAGTTTACTGAAAAGAGAGGGTTGAAATTAGTAGACCACAAAATCACATTAAATTTGAGATGATTTCCGTTGAATTTTACCCTCTCTGAAAAGGCAAAAAGCAGCAGAAGCCACACAAAGGAGGATCTGCTGTGCTTTGCACACTGGCATGAAATCCTGTGTCTGCGATGAAAAGTGATGTGATGACAGCTAAAGCTACAGAGCAGGATGCAACTTCCTTCCTGCTTTCCTTCCTTCCTGTTTCCCTCCCTCCTTCCCTTTCTCTCTTCCTTCCTTCCTCCCTTCTTTCCTTCCTACCTGACCCAAGCATACTTAATGCTCAACAACAAGCTAGTGAACAGTGGAGTTTATGGCATGAACCTTCTCATCCTACCACAGATGATTATATTTGATTACATGACCTCCATCTTAAATGTGACCCTTCGAGCCTAGCGGACACCTTCATGTGGAATTCTTCTCCCTGTCGACTGGAAAAGCATCTGCATTACCCTGTCCTACAATCATCAGATTCCTGCCCAGCCTAACTCTTCAAATGTGGTGCGGAAGAGCACTGAGTATCTGTGCTCAGAGTATGTACCATAGTCTGGAGACCACGAAGGCAGCATCCTTCCATGCAAGGTCCTGCCGACTCCCTGATACCAAATGGTTATTGAGTAGTGGAAAGAAGTTATGAACGTGTGACAAAGAGCACCTGCTCTTTTTACAGGGTAACCTGAAACGTGCAGCTTTGCTTGCAGAATGTTGTATTTTCCATCCTCTCTTGCCAATTACTGAGCTGCGGTGCAGGGAGCCTTTTAGAGACTAGACTCATTTTCTAAAGTGTAAGCGAATGTGAATCAAAACTCCTCATTACATATGCTCTGAACTTGGATGTTGTCCTCCACAGTAGGTTGCAACTATTTGTCATTACACTCTTTCTGTTAGCAACAAGAATAAGAGACTCTGAGCCAAAACTTAGAAATATCCAACAAGCAATTATAGAACTCCATTAGGAAATAGCTGCTACTAGATTCTGCTCGTTATAGCAACTCCTAATAACAACAATCCACTTCTGAAGTCACTTTGGGCACCTTGCACTGGAGGATGATATTTATAAAACACATTTTGGAATTTTCCAGGATACCTTTCATTCAGCCATGGAATATCCTCCTGAATTAACAACTTTTGTTTGCTTTTATAGAGGCTGAGAACATTGGGGCTGTTCAGCCTGGAGGAGTGGAAAGCTTAGAGAAGCTTCCAGTATCTGAAGGAGGCCTACAAGGATGCTGGAGAGGTACTCCTCATCAGGGACTGTAGCAATAGGACAAGAGACGATGGGTTCAAACTGAAACACGAGAAGATCAAGTTAGATATAAGGAAGAAGTTCTTTACTGTGAGGGTGCTGAGGCACTGGCACAGGGTGCCCAGACAAGTGGTAAATGCTCCATCCCTGGCAGTGTTCAAGTCCAGGTTGGACAGAGCCTTGGGCAACCTGTTCCAGTGTGAGGTGTTCCTGTCCAAGGCAGGGGGTTGGAACTGGATGAGCTTCAGGTCCTTTCCAACCTGAACTATTCTATGATTCAAAGGCTTCCTCCATTTATGATTCCATATATGGAAAGACTTAATTCCAGCAAACCAGAACCTACCTATGTATCTATTCCAAATGTATATGAAGAGGAACAAAAAAGAAGTTTTAAAGTGTTATCATGTATCTTGGGAGAAACGTCCTTTCACTTTACACTGAACAGTACAGCAGGTGACATATTATTGACCATGACAGAGAGCAGAAGTACAACAGTAGTTCTGCTGCGGACTGCTCATTGACTTACTTGCACAAAGCTGCACTACTAAAAAAGTCTACTAATACACAGCCCTAAAAAGAATGAAATAATCTGATAGAAACTGAGCTGGAGGGAACAGTCATACCTCCCACAGACTTCAAAGGCTGCTGCACATTCCTGCACTAGGCATACCCTTTTTATCTCTTTAGGATGTATTTAATCCTCTCATTTCCTTTGTTGCTTCAGCCAAGATCCAACAACAAAAATCAGCATATTAAATACATGTCAATTATCTTCAGATACATTTGGAGTTGACCAATAGCCATGTTCTCCTTGAAGATGAGAAACTGAGAAGGCTAATGAAGCATTTCTCTATCAGCCACTTCTCCTCCCTTGTTCCTACTAATACCGAGCCATGCATGAAGCTGCTCTCTTGAGCTATTTCTAATCTGCAAGGCAAAAGAATACACGTGTGCATGTGTGTGTGCATAAATGTTTGACAGGATTATGAGATTTTCCTATGGGGAACAGAAGAAAAAAACTGCATTGCAAAGGTCAGCTGGCAGAAATGACCCTGATGAATAGAAGTGGAACAACTAAAATAGACATAGCTGTTGCCTTTTGCTTTGTTGGGGAAGGTTGTGCTTGGGGGGGCAGGCTTTGTTGGTTTGGTGCTTCTTTTCGCCAGCAGCTCTAAACAGGAGGGTTCTATGGGGGCAAATGACCTGTAGTCTCCAAATGTACTCTTATCTAAAGCACCTGATGCCCTTCTGAGACCTCATTCTGAGTATTGTGTACAGTTTTGGTGTCCTCAACATAGGAAGGACATGGAGCTGTTGGAGCAAGTCCAGAGGAGGCCACAAGGATGATCAAGGGCTGGAGCACCTCCCGTATGGAGACAGGCTGAGAACATTGGGGCTGTTCAGCCTGGAGAAGATGCGTGGAGACTTCAGAGAAGCTTCCAGTGTCTGAAGAGGGCTACAGGAATGCTGGGGAGGGACTCCTCATCAGGGACTGTAGTGACAGGACAAGGGGTGATGGGTTCAAACTGAAACAGGGGAAGTCCAGGTCGGATATAAGGAAGAAGTTCTTTACTGCAAGGGTGCTGAGGCACTGGCACAGGGTGGCCAGACAAATGGTGAATGCTCCATCCCTGTCAGTGTTCAAGGCCAGGTTGGACAGAGCCTTGGGTGACATGGTTTAGTGGGAGGTGTCCCTGCCCATGGCAGGGGGTCAGAACTGGATGAGCTTCAGGTCCTTTCCAACCCTAACTATTCTATGATTTTATGTGCAACTAAGAACACCTGGGTAGCCCATAGCTAAAACCATGCTCTTTTTCCAGAAATAGAATCTCCACATTTGTGTTACCCTGTGATTGCCTCTGAGGGTGTTCCTTGAAGACTTTACTCCCTTGTGGGTCTAAAATAGAAGTGTCCTTAAAGGAAAAAACCCTAAGTTGAGTAATGTCTGGGGTAAAAATATGAGAGCTCAATTCATAACCCCAGTTCACGCAAAGCTCTTAGTAAAATCCTGAAGAGCTTTGCCTCAAACATCTAGTGCCTTGATGTACTGGCTTCTCATTCAGTTGCTGTATCTGTGGATCAAAGCAAGCCTCTTCATCCCCAAATTTATAGGCTGGTGGATTTAAATCTGATCTCACGTCTCATTAGCTTCAAGCTAATGAGCATAATTGAAGGCCTTGAAAAACTTATTTACACTGCATTATATGTAATTGCTGATAAATCCCTTGAAAAGGGACATCTGTTCCATATGCCCGATGGGATTCAGAAAGTAACATACTTTATATGTAGGTAAATCACAGGATATTAACAGATCTTGAGAAAGAACTGGCTGTTGAGGGATGGGGTGGAGGGAAACAGTGGGCTGTTGACACACAATGAATGCTTAACCAAGGAAACTTAGAAATCACTGCTAATTGCTGCTTCATGGGCTCAGCGCTGCACACAGATCTGCTCCTGTACCCCTTAGATTCATGGCATGTACATGGTTGGGCAGCTCTGAGATGGAGAAGACATTTACTCCAGACCCCAACGAGTGCCTTATAACCCAGACAAGTCGAAGCAAAGCACTGGTCTTGCAGAATAACTGGGTTAAGTTTGGGGGTGTAACTGGGAAGCAGGAAGGCGGCTACTTGTGTTGTATTTAATCTGGCATAAACAGGTACATGCAGATCCCTTGGGTCTGATCCTATCTAGGGGTTATTCTGATACTCAATATAGTGCAAATATATATCTGGAGGGGAACAAAGAGAATATAAATCCATACCAGCATGACCAAACTAGCCAGCCCTCCCTGACAGTCCCTCTCCAACTCAAGAAGTCTTCCTGCATCATCTTGACGTGGGGACTAAAAATGTCCCACATCCCACGCTGTTGTGTGGACCAGCATCTGCTCCACAAGTAATGCTCCACCTTCAGTAGGAAACTATTCTTACCACTGATTCTAACATCAGAAATCTTCCCTTTCCAACCCAAGAATGGAGAAAGTTTCTTCTGTTAACTTTGACAAATGGCTTGTTGAAACAGACCCATTCAAGATTTAGTGCTCAGTGTAGAGATTGCACTTCTGGTTCCTGTTTTTATTATGTTATTTTGATTGGAGTTTTAATTTTCTTTAATATGTAATTCCAGGCCTTTCAATCTCTGAACTGTCTATAAGGGCATTCGCCACTCAGAATGATATGAGTAGACGATCAGTATGTCAACGTCTTCTTGAAGCCATTTACCATCAGGAGGGAAACATGCTTCAGTGTGAGAAAAAACAACTACCAGCTTTTAGTGTCTTGCTCTGTGGCAATCAATCCTTTTACACTCTGAAATATATATATAGATATAGATATGAGGGTTTAATATTCTCCATCTGTTAAAACTCCAGAGCTGCGGCAGAAAGCTCCTATATTTCAGACTGAGAGAGTAACAAACTGTCTTCTTGTAAGCTGTACACACTCAAAAAAGGAAAACAAACACAAAACCCTCATCAACAGATAAAAGAAACACACACAAAAAAAGAAAGATTAAAAAAACCCACACCTAAAAAACCCACATCACCTAAAGGGGATCCTGTGACTAAGTGTGTGTTATACTCATGAAAGCCAAAGGCAAAGGGCTATTAATGTACACTTGAGATCACTTAGAGAAGCCCATGGGGAAATGCTGCAGTATTACTGCCAAAGCAACATGCAAAGAAACTGTGTCTCTGAATACCCTGAAGGAATGAGAAAATGTTTAATAAATGAGTCCTTTCCAGAGGTCAAATATTAACGATTTCTGTGTGTGCTTTGCTGTTGAGATTTCATTTTCTCTGTTCCAGCTTGGACAGGGGAAAATATCAGGAGGCAAAGCTTTGATTAGCACAGAGCTGTACGTGAGATTATAGAGTGAGACAGTTGCAATATTAATAAGGTGAAGAAGAGGAAAAGAAAAGTGATAGAAACTTCACAGAGATTATTTGGCTTGACGGTTTCTGCATTATTTCTAGCAAAGAAGGCAGAAGTGGGCAAGGGATGATCTCTAATGTTCTGGATAGCCTCATTTTCTATTTCTCTGGTGCGATTCAGCAGAGATGGGGAAGAAGGGGGGGGGGAAAGAGCTTTTTCTGGACACAGAAGAATGTGAGGACAGTAGAAGTGAGGTCATGGAGAAAGACAGGAGGGTGGAGATATTCAGGATGACAGGCAGAGAGGAGAGGAGGAGACAGGGTTGCCGCATCTGAGCAGCCTGGCTTCACAGAGCTCATCTCGAGGAATTCTTCCTCTTCATAGTGCAAGCTATGTCCATGCTAAGTTATGGCTGCAAGATTTGGGTGACATGGTTTAGAGTGTGGTACCCCTGCCCATGGCAGGGGGTTGGAACTAGATGATCTTCAGGTCCTTTCGAACCCAAATCATTCTCTGATTCTACGATTCTTTGATTTCTGCTCGAAGAGGGCTGACAGGCAAGGTCTCCCCATCCACTTGTTTCTGCTTGGCACTTTGCAATAGTGAGATTCATTAGTGTTATATACTCTGCTGGAAATACTTCCAAAGGTTTAATTGGAGTCGCACAAATGACTGTTTACTTAGGTAGCACTTCATTAGCTGCTCCTGCCCTGCTGTGCAATATGGTATAAATTACTAGTGGGTGTTGCCAGCATCACACCTGAACTGGCCATCTTGTTCATTGTATCACACTGTTGGTGATCAATTAAAGGGGATTCTGTTTCAAAGCTGAAAGATACTGCTCCTGGCAAGAAGAAAATCCTAAAAGTGAGGATCTTTTCATTTAAAGGCGTTGAGCTGCTGTATGTACTGGTTTAAGCTCAGCCAGCCATGCAGAATCTCTCTCACTCCCCCCGCTTTGTCATCCCCCCCCTCTCCTGGAGGGATGGGGAGAAGACTCAAAAGAATACAATTCCCAATGGTTGAGACAAGAACAGTCCAGTAACTAAGGTATAGCACAAACCACTGCTGCTCCACCAATAACAATAATGATATGGGAAATAACAAGGGAAGAGAATACAACTGCTCACCACCTGCTGACTGATACCCAGACAGACCAAGCAATGATCTAACCCTTCTGGGTAACTGCCCCCACTTTATATAGTGGGCATGATGTGCTGTGGTATGGAATACCTCTTTGGTCAGTTTGGGTCAGGTGTCCTGCCTCTGCTTCCTCCCGGC